>PVKE010042871.1:0-13578 GCA_004027555.1 Craseonycteris thonglongyai
TACATTTAGAAATTCTGTCATCATAAAGTCAAATCTAGCTGTTTGATTTCTTGCTGTTTATTAATGATGCATTTTTCAAGAAATGCAGGCTTGTGATATATCTGAGTAAATGTAGGGAAGTGATTGTGGAGGTAAAAAATATGACCACAACCTTCTGGTGGTCTCTTCTATGGATGAGGGTCATGTTAACAGTCTTCCCCCAAACAATCCACCACTGTACCTAGCATCCTAGAAGAGACAAGATTGGGTTTCTAATTCATTATCATTCCAAACCTGGTTTTAAAATAACATCATTTGTTTCAGGTATTCTGGGGGTCCTTTATCCTGTGTGCCAGTTGGAGCTTCTAGAGCATTGACCTCACTGCACCATAATTTTGTTCTTCTTGCCATTCTGTGAGCTCTTTAAAGATCCCTAAGACTCCTGACACTCAGCAGATTATACCCAATAATTACTTGTTGAGTAAATAATCTTCTTTCTCAAGACATTAATTTGTTAGCACTTAATAATGACTTTGGCTTGCATTTAGAATTAGAAGCTTCTTTTTAACATTACATGTTGTGTTTTACTCCTACCAATAGTTTGTTTTAATCAAAAGCAATTGAACAATTTTATAGGAATCCCATTAAATATATGCGTGCTGATAGTCTCCAGCAGATTATCTGTGGACAAGTAAGGTTATTATACTGTTGCTTGTTTTCAGACACAAAGTGCTACTGGTTTAAACTTGTAACTTATAGTAAACATACCAATAATTTTGGCAAAGCTGATGTGACTATTTCAATGTGTTCAATGTATATGATATTGTTCATTTATTTTACTAATATGAAACAATGCTGTCTTTTCCTTTTTCAAGTAACCGTATGAATTCTGTACTTTTCAGGATGACATGATAAAAAGAGGACAACTTTTCTATATCATGTTCTGTGTATCTTCTTCATGTTGATGAAATGTATAGTAAAAGATTAAATTCTGTTTGTAAAAGCCAGACCGAAATTAGTATTTCCATATGATTTTTTAAAAAGTATATGAATAAAATGAATTACTAGAAGGATAAACGGCTTTTATTGAAAAAAAAAAGAGAATAATATCATGCCATGGTTTCCTAAAATTGGTTTTTGATGAAAGTATATTTTGGTAATGTTTAATTCCCTTCAATATAACATAGAAGATTTTATTAATACAAGTTTACTCTGGTCCATCTATATACTTGGTCTACTAATTGTGAATGACTATTTTCAGGCTTCTGTTACTTTGTGTTTATAAGTTGTCAGCAGTTGATAAGACATAACAGTTTGGGATACTTTTCAGATGATCAGAATCCTAAAATTAGTCAAATAGCTGTGTTTCTTGTAGAGAGGAGGAAAATGTGCATATTCCCATCTGCTGCTTTTGTGGGTAGATATCTGATATGCTTGCTTGGACTTGGCTAAACATTCCCACATCCTCAAGGAGTTAGGGTGCTACTGTAGAATTCATTCTTGTCCGCAGTAATGAAATATATCTGTAGAAAAAGAGGAGTAACTCTATTTACCATGTTGGTTTGACTGACTTTTGGGGTTGTCTTAATTCTGCTTTCCTGTTTTGGTTTGTTTTTTCAGAAGTGATAATTGTTTTATAAAGAGGACTAAGGGATTTTTGATGACTGAGAATATATTTGTCTCAGCTCATGTAATTGTTAAAGTGATGCTTCCAAAGAAATGTGTGCTCGGTTATAGTGACACATCAGGTTGGAAGGTCAAGGAGAGAGGCTTGTAGCACTCAATAGCTAGAGCGGCACAGCCATTCATCAGTTAGGCATGATTTCTTATGTGCTGGGCATTCTCATTACAAGATACCTGTCATTAATGTAGCATGAACTGTGATGCGGTTTTCATATTAGTTGATAATAGGTAAAAAAAAATTTTTAATGGAGGTGAGGCAGTCATAAAAAAAAAAAAAGCAGCACACACACAAAAATAAACCCTAACACAAAGCAATAGAAGGCCTCACTTGGATTGAGACAGGGCAATATTTATGAGGTACATTTTTACAATATTATGGCTTCCTTACTTAAAATAAAGAAATCTGTTAGATTTTATCAGCTATTTACAGAGCAGCAGCCTGTAATTACATATCACAGTAGGGACACTGGAAAAGTTTTATAAACAATCTCAGTTTTGTTTAGTGTTACTCAGAATATGGACTTATTTTCAGTTTTGCAATGCAGAACATGCAGTCGACAGCCCAAGATTTTTAATTGTTCTTGTATCAATGAGAATTTTTTATTCTCATTGATAATTCTGAGAATAAATTTGTTTCTAGCTACTTGTCTTAAGGCTTTGCATGTTTTCCATTTTGTAATCTTTATTATTATATGCTGAAATTAGGATCTCCATTTTGTGCTGTGGTTTATAAAAGATATTACATTTTTCAGGGGCATAAAATGTCAGAAAATTTTATTACCATGTATAGTGACAAACAATAAAATTTCTTGGCATTTCTCTCAGTACGATTTATGTTTCTAATTAGTGCTATAGGAGATGATTCTTGCTGTTGAGATGTTTTGTCTAGAGATAAGAAATACAAATAATTTCTTCCTCAAAATCAGTTCTTATCTTTAGACTCCATGTTGGCATCCATCCTTTCAAACTGAGATGGTAGTTGAGTTTGTTTGTATTGGGGCCTTTTAGAATTAAAGTGTTAACTCACAGTGTCATCACCGCCACTTGCTAACAGCTAATCCTCTTATTGTGTAAATGGTGTGCACAGTCAGCTACTTAGAGAGGGATGAATGAGGCAGTGATGTTGTTAAACAGAAACATAGGGCAGTCTGCATGTATTTGTGTGAGTATAGGTGTGTATACATGAGTGTAAGCACATTTTTAGAATAAATCTTTTCTCTTAGTTCACATAAAATTTTGCTTGTTGTCATTACTCAGACTAGAAATCTGAATTAGAGCCTTTCCTCTCTTCTCCTCTACTCTCATGGCCAGTTGATTCTTGGCATGGTGTTAGTTCTACTTCCTGACTACATATCTTATTCTTTGAATCCCCACTCTTTGCCATTCATTTTTTTCCACTTATAATTTCTTAACTAAATTATTAACACTTTTCTTATCTGGTGTCTTTAAACCCTTTCTCCCCCATTTTAAATCCATTTTATTTGCAAACACGACTACTTATACCAGCAATTTTTTTGTCTGATAATTTATAATATTTCAGAAAATATATTGCAACTAGTAAGTTCTGAATCAAAAGATGTCATCAGCTGTATGTTTTGTGATAAATAGATAAAACCGAGTATGACATTTTTTCCTTAGTCACTTGGTATCTGAATAAATGTATGATATTCTGATAATGTAAGGTTTATGATACGAATAATGAAAGCATACATTATACCTTACAGTTAGATGAGCTTTTGATGTTCTAATCTCATTTTTATATACATTTGGTTCCTCCTAAAATATGACACGTAAAGTGGTATTTATTGGCACTGTATGCTTTTTTGTATGTAATTAATTAGGTTTAAATTAACTGATATAAAACTGATAAATATGGATTCACAATTTACACACGGACACCACTAATTGTTTAAAAATAACTTTGTAATCTATTATCAGTTAAACCGTCTCTACTTAAAGTTACTTTTTTTAGTTAGAAAGTGATTGAAATAATTCTTCAGGGGGATGATAAGATTATATATTACTGTGAAAGCATTTCCTGAATTAAGAAATAATTATGTGAAACACTACTCTGTGAGGTCTGTTTCCAAGTCCTCAGCGCACACCCCCCTACTCAGTCTGGACTTGGGCGACTTTAAAGCCTTTATAGTCAAGCATCTGATATTGCAGCCAC
Source organism: Craseonycteris thonglongyai (assembly GCA_004027555.1). NCBI lineage: Eukaryota > Metazoa > Chordata > Mammalia > Chiroptera > Craseonycteridae > Craseonycteris > Craseonycteris thonglongyai. The sequence continues at coordinate 3,836 of PVKE010042871.1, forward strand.
AGTTGACTATTTGCCTTTCACTGTGAAATTTTCCCCACTGTCTTTTCATGATTTGGAAAGTAGAAGCAGAGTCCTAGGAGGCATTCATAAATTGTGTCATGTTTGTGGGAAGGTATAGGTCCTCACACACTCACATATACTTCCGGTAGTCATCACATTGTTCTATGAGAAGGCTATGTGATTGGATTGCTGAATGCCTAAGAAGCACTTTTCTGATGGCATGCCCCACACTAATATAGTAAATTTAGAATAGGGCTCTCTGGTTCCCAGAGTGAAGTTATATTAATAGTGATTGATTTAATCTGCTCAGGCTGCTATAACAAAATAACATAGGCTGTATGGCTTCAACAATAGAAATTTAGGGGAAGCTAGGGTGGCTCATCGGGTTAAGCACTTGCTTTGCAGCCCCAGGGACGGAGGATGAAATCCTGGCTTTGGCCCATGCGGACCCATAAGCTGAACTGGGGTGTGCTCCTCATGCAGAAAGCCCCCAGTTCGTTTCTTACCCCCAGGCTTGGCCCCTGGCTCCAGGGGGTATGCCTGCCATTTGGGAGGCCCCTAGCCCAGTTGCCACCCAGCGCAGTCCCCACCCACCTGTGTGTAATGAAACCATGTTGAAAACTGGTAACACACAACTATGGAGACTACTCAGAGCCCTCCCCCATCTCTCTATCTCTCTCTATCTCTGTCTTTCTCTGTCTCTGTCAAAAACAATAAAATTAACCTTAAAAAAACAATATAAATGTATTTACTCACAGTTTTGGAAGCTAGAAGTCTCATATTAAGAACAAGTAGAGTAGGTTTTTGGACAAGCCTCTCTTCCTGGCTTGTAGATGGCCATCTTCTCACTCGGTCCTCACAAGGCCTTTCCTGGGTGTGTGTGTGGGAAAGAGAGAGAAACAAGTCTTTGCTGTCTCTTCTTATAAGCACACTATTCCTGTGAGATCAAGGCCTCAGTTTTATGAGCTATACAACTTTAAATCACTTCCTTAGAGGCTCTTCTCCAAACATAGCCATGTTAGGGGAGATAGTTTCAACATATGAAGTTGAGGTTGAATCTCAATATTTAGTTTATAGCAGTGATTCAGAATTTGGGACTCTATATTTCTACAATTCATGGCATACTATAAGAATATTTCTAGAATTTTGAGTATGTGATACATCTCAGAATGTATTCATAACAATATGGTTAATACTGTATACTGTGCTTCCATTTTTACATACTTTTAATATGTTTTCATATGTGATTCCCAACACATAAACCAATAGAACACTTGGGTTAATTAAGTTTTATGTTTAAATATAATGTGTATATTCGTATAACATAAATTTATTTGAATTTATTTGAAGCCTTTGGTAAAATTAGCTGCGGTGACTGCATATAACCTGCAGTCATCAATATTCACTAAGGTATGCAATTATAGCTATGAAATGGCCACTTTTTAATATGCGCTTTTATTTTGTCAAGTTTTCTTTCTCTATTCTTCCAAATAATTGAACAAAAAAGTAATTTAGGTGATTTCAGCTTTATCAAGATCTAGGTATAATTTACTCCAGAAATACTGAGCACTCTATAAATATTTCAGTGCAGAAATAGAAGCAGAAATGGATATAGAATTACATTGTGCATGAGTCTTTCTGAGGATCCTGTGCAGGTGAAAATCTTTCAAAAGGAATAGGCATTTAACTGAGGTGATTTTATTTAATTTCTGTCTAAGTGGTGTTTTTCTTTTTATCTCATTTCATTGTTTGTGCTCTTATTTGTCACATGCCTCAATGATTTTAGTTTTGCTTCATTGTTTTGAACTTGATAACATAATTCAAATGCAAAATAGTTGATAATGCTGACATGTGGACTTCTTTTTATGGTTGATTTGTTTTTAGAGGAATAAAAATTATGACATTTTGTTAAACCAGGTTTTCTAAAAGCTACAGTGCATACTTCCTAAGAATAAGTCTTAGTTCTCTCAGGGCAATTAAGGACTATTTATTTTACATCTCCTGGCATGCTTATGCAAAATGAAATTGATAATTACTGACTGGGAATTTGTCTGATTACTATTAGCATTTTTTAAAGATTTATTTTTATTGTTTTTGATAGAGAGAGAGAGAGAGATAAAGCAATACAGAGACAGAGATAGAAGGGAGAGGGCCCAGAACAGTCTCCATAGATGCTCATCATTGGTTTTTCCACATAGTTTCATTCTACAGGTGGGCACGGGGCTGCACAGGGCATAAACTGGACCGGGGTCTCACCCTGGTGAGAACTGAACTGGGGGCACTCCCCAGTTCAGCATATGGGTCCGCACAGGCTGGGACCGGGATTCGATCCTTGGTCCCCAGGGTTGCAAAGTGAGCGCTTAACTCACTGAGCCATCCCGGCTTCCCCTATTAGCATTTTTTGTTTTGTTTTAAAGTTAAGGCCTGCTCTGGGTTCTGCACAAGGCTTTCATTCTAGCTGTGCTCTCTCTGCAGTCTGTTGGCCATCACCTTCTGGACAGGGTCTGAGGACTCAGGTGTGTAAATACAGAGCTTTGCCAGGTGCTTTAGGAGTCACATTAAAGGATGTCAGAGAAATAAAATAAGATGTGGAGATGTAGATATTATAACAGAAATTTAATCAGTTAAAGACTGTACTTGCTAAGTACCTCCTCTGTGCTTCCTGTATAGAAGATCCTGTGGGGGGCAGTTGTGGAAGCTTAAGACATGTATTCATTCCACTAATATTTATTCAGCACATGCTATGTTTCAGTCTATAGAAGTGTCAGGATTAACAGATGTGTACAATGTAGTCCTTGCTTTTGAGTATTTCACAGTGTGATTGCAGTCCATTCTTCTCAGTGATTTCATCAGGTGTTCTAACCTCTGTGAGTCATGTTTTCAGCCCAGCGCATAATGGTTTTTATTTTTTTAATTTTTAAATTTAGGAATTTCTAAGTTCTTTCTTGAATTCTTAATAAAATATATGATGTCCCAATACGTCGAGAAATACTGTCTTTTCATCACATATATAATAAGGTCATTAAGGTAAGGAATTCACATCTTCGTGTCCATTAATTTATTTAGCATAGTATTGAGATGCTGTGCAGTATATCAAACAAATCAATGAATGGGAGCTGATGATTGAAAGAATACCTAATATTTGTTGTTCGTTAACTTATATGAGCCTAATGCTAAGGACTTTGCATGAAATATCTTTTTTTTTTAATTTATGTTTTTGTTAGATTTATTGGGTGACATTGATTGGTAACAAAAATATCATTTAAGAAACTTTGAGGTGGATTGATGACACTAAATTTCCATTTTATAGTTCGGGAAACTGAGGTAGGTGAGGTTAAGTAGCTTGAGATGGTTCATTCAGCTAGCAAGTGACAAGTCTGGGATTTGATGTCTGATTTACAACCAATTGCACTTGACCTTTTCAAATACTCATAGCTTGAGCATAGTAAAATTTTAAGTATTTATTATATGATTATGTTAAGTAAATCCTACCCCTGCCAACATCCCCTTTAGCAGCTTTTCTGGCTAATTGTTGAGTGTTTTAAAGTCTAGTCTGTAGAGAGATGTGTTAAAAAGCTTTTGTTTATAGACTAACTGTAAATAGGGTTGAAGGGTGAAAGAAACATTTCTATAACCCATTTAAGTTTGGAAGATGCAAAGCCATAGATGAACTTTAACTGTTAATGATTGTCTACCATGAGAAGATGATTGTAAGTGCTGATCTGGACTCATGGATGGCAACAAAACATATTTGAAATGTAACTTCTTACTGTTGTGTTTTGTTTTTTAGATGATAATGCTGTGAGGGTGGGAAACATACCTTGGGCAGTGGGAGAACCAAGAACTTTACAGGACTCTCACTGTTTTGTTGTTGATATTGGATTTATAGATCGGAACTTGTTTCCTGGAAACTCACTGTGACCGGTCAAAGCATAGTTGCTAACAACACAGAGACTGCAAAGGGCAGTTTTAGAATGTGGCAGTTACTACACTCGTGCAACAACAGAACAAAAATAGGACTGACTAAAACATGCTTAGGTGGGGCTAGGAGAGGCTAAATTAGTACCGTAATGCTTTTTTTTTTTTTTTTTTTTAAAAGACATGAATCTAGGGAAAGGAGAACAGGCCCAAACGAATAAGTGAGTATAGCTTCAGAAGGAGCATTACTGCATTTTTAAAGGAAAAATTTTAAAGCAGAGAATAGTCAAATGTACTTTACTATTGTTGGTAATCTGTATCATGACCACTTACCCATCTTTCCTCATCTCATCCTTCAGTTTTATTTCCACTGGGAGGTACAAAAACACCACTATTTCTTTTTCTTTATTTATTTGTACAAAAAACGAGTATAAAATTTTTAGGCAGAGCACGTTGTCCTTCAGGCTACTGTGACTTGCATAAATTCATGAGTTAGTTCCCTGGCATGTCTGCTGAAATACAGCAATTTGTACAATTATTATTATTCAATTTGTTACTTAAAGTGTGTTTATTGAGGGTGACCTGCTGGTTGCTGTAGATAGAAAAATGACATTTATGAAGATTTAAAGCAAGTTGTTGCTAGTGGCATCATCTAAACAACAGCTCAAATCTTAAATTCTTAAATGTTAGGATTAGCAAAGATCACTCTGGAATCCCTCTATACTTCCACCCCAAGATGGAAAGTGCTGAATCAGGAACACAGAAACTACTATTTGGAATTACTTAGAATAATTTTTCTTTCTTTTTTTTTAAAAGAATTTATTTATTAAATCACAATTATCATGAAATATATTATTTCAGGTGTACAAAACAACATAGTGATTACACATTTATATAACACACGAAATGGTAACCCCATTAAGTCTGTTACCCATCTGATACTGGACATAGTTATTATAATATTATTGACTATAATCCCTATGCTGTACTTTACATCCCTATGATTATTTTCTTTTAATATAGTTGACATTCAGTATTATTTTATATTAGTCTCAGTTGTGCTCTAATAGTTTTTGTTGCTCACATCTTTTATCTATCTTTAATATTTTGAATATTTTTTTCCGTGCTCCCCTTTTTTTATTGCTACCCAGCCATATATCATATTAACTGAATTTCCATTCTTAATTACTCTTACAACAATATTAATATTTGTTTCTTCAAAGTTGTGGTAAGGGCAGTGCTGGACAATTTTCTGATATCTTTTCCTTAATTATTGGTGTGCTTTTACAATTTTTTTTATTGTTAAATTTATTGGGATGACATCGATTGGCAACAATTAGTTTTAATGTGATTTTTAAAATATATATATATCTATTTATTTATTTTTGACAGGGAGAGAGAGAGATACAGAGACAGAGACAGAGAGAGAACTAAACTGGGGGAGCTCCCAGTTCAGCATATGGTTCCACACAAGCCGGGGCAGGGATTCGATCCCTGGTCCCCGGCGCTACAAAGTGATCACTTAACCCACTGAGCCATCCCGGCTTCCCCGTAATGTGATTTTTTTTAATTAAAATTTACTTTTTTAGGCATCCTTTTGAGTTAGCCACTTATGTTTAATTTTCAATGTTTTATAGATTAGTTTGTATATTACATATAGTAATACATTCTTATTTTTTTTCATAGAAGAGTAACAAGGAGTTGTGAAATAGCATCTGTATAATTTTGAGTAGGAGCAGATAATTATCTAAATTTTAAATCCAGCCTTTCCCTCACATTTTGTTTTTGGTAAGGACTTTGCAGATTATATAGTCTTAAGTTTTACTTTACCGATCAATAAACTAAGGCTTAGAGAAGATGAGTTGCTCACCATAGTAGAACTAGTAAATATTTAACCCATCTTTAAACTTAGAAGAGGCTGATCATTTCAGATTTGAGAATATGCAAAACCCAGTAGTAAGGGAAGTCCAGACCATATAAAAAAAGAAGATAAATCTATTCTAAGGTACTGATAGAAGGGACATGTCTTCCAATTGATTTTCCTGAAGTGGTGGGTTTTCATTGATCTAATCACCCTCTATTACCTGATTGTATTTGCCCTGAGTAGTACATATTTGTAGCACTGTTGGCAGGAGTTAGGGGTACCAAAGAGTATGTACTGTAATTTATACTTCAAATGGTGATATAATATTGTTGATTCTGACCTCATTGGCTCTTGTTGCCATCAAGACCTTACCCAAAGGAGGACAGGGGGAGTGGTGGTGGCTACCTTCCACTCCTGCTCTGTGGGCTTGATGTAGAGAGCCAGGGAGCTCAGTTAGGCAAAACACTGTAGATCATTTCATTAAATATTCTCATTCCTTTTATTCTTTAGAATGCCTATCATAGGAGGTAATTCACAAAGCCAGGGTGAATAGGTTTGACTGCAGACAATCTGATGTGAACAGGTCATCTAGCATCCATAGTTCTCTTCTCAGAATTTTCCCTTTGGAATCTTGTAGCCCATTCTGTTTATTTATTTGAAAAATACATAACACTGTGTTAAAAATAACACTGTGATAACATAGTTATGTGTACTTATTGAATTTTCCTCTGTTCTCTATGGATTAACATAATCAGGGGTCTCCAAACTTTTCAGCCCGTGGGCCGCATTAACTATCAAACAGCAGTTTGGGGGCTGACTACACACTCGAGGTCCAAATAAAAAAGAATCAAAACATAGATGTTGTTTTTAGTTATTTATTTAGTATTATTTTATTCAGATAAAAAGGTCTCCACGGGCCGGATGAGAGATGCGGCCTGCGAGCCGTAGTTTGGAGACCCCTGGCATAGATTGATAACAAATAAATATTAAAATTTAATAACAATAAAATGGAATGGTCTGAGATCTCCAGTTAGTACATGAAAACATTGTCAACTAATGCCAACTTATAGCAAAAAATACCTAGTTTTATTTGTTAATTTTTGTTTTCTGGCATTAATAGCTCATTTGATTATTCTTTACAAATGGATATCTAGTATAGCAATATAGTATGGAATATATGTAATGATTATTTTATGGATTAAATGAGGTTAAACCCAAGACCACATGGAGCTGCCAAGTACTTTTTATAATGAATTCATGATATATTGTCCTATTCTTCACTTTCAATATAATAATGCTGATCTCTGAGCTTTCTACTACATAGGTATTGCTATACATTAAAATATAAAAATAAATGTGAAAGCCTATTACAAATGTATTACTGTTTATATTAAACAATTTGCCATTAATTCAAATTTTTTCAGGTTATTTTTCTTAGGTTTTGAGACACGATTACCAAGACATTACTTTTAATTTATATTTATTTTATAGCATAGCCTATAACCTAGTGTAGATGTTTGGATAGATATCATGAAGTCCCAAAATAAGTGGTTAAATCAAATAAAAAGTTTATTTTTTCATATGATAGTCTGAAGGTAGATCGTCTCAGGAATAATGAAATAACTTTGTTACATTAGGAGATCCAGGGAGCCAGAGTTTTTCCTGTTTAGTTGCTCTGTTATCCATAGGATTTTGTCCTTATCCCTATGGTCTGACATGGCTTGCCACCAAATCCATGTTTAAAGCAGAAGCTATCAAGATGGAGCATGTGCTGTCCTTTTATAGATATGTTCTGAAAATTCAGTGCATCGGTTTTCCTCATCTCTCATTGGCCAGATACCTAGTTGCATTTGCCTGAATGGAAAGCTGGAGAATATAGGCTATTGCAGGAACTATATTCCCAGCTAAAATGTGGGAGTCCTAACTGTAGGGAAAGGTAGTTATTGGGGAACAACTACCAGCCTCTGCTGTATCTGTTTTTAAATTAAATATTATGCTTGGGCTTGTTGTAGGTTAAATATGTTATAATTTTTGATATTTGGAGGAAAAAAACCCATATATTTGGCTTTGTGCAAATATTTCATATATATATTTTTAAGTCTCTTCAACTTTGCTTAGCCTGTAATGACCTTCACCATTTCTTGTCTTCTACTTTCTACCTTCAAAACCCAATTCAAATATTATAGGGATGCTGGGATAGCTCAGTGGGTTGAGTGCTCGTCTTGTAGCCCTGGGTTCGAGGATCGAGTTCCAGTCCTGGCCCCCGGCCTGTGCAGACCCATATGCAGAACTGGGTGTGCTTCCCATGTGGGAGGCCCCCAGTTCGGTTCCCTCCAGGGTGAGCTTCCCATGTGGGAGGCTCCCGGGTCAGCTCTCACCAGGCGTGTACTTCCTATGTGGGAAGTCCTACCAAGTGCCCATCCTGTGCAGCTTGGGAATGAAACTATATGGAAAACTGATGATGTACAGCTAAGGAGACTGCTCTGGACCCTCACCCTTCTCCCTCTGTCTCTCTCTTTCTGTCAAAAACAAAAATATAAATCTTAAAAAATATATACTTTCTTCTCAGTGAAGAATTCTTTAACTCTAGCTTTAACTTATCATTTTATCCTTGTGGTTCCATTATAACACAATATGTGTGTTCCTTTGTTGTAGTATCTAATAAATTCTCAATGTTTCTCTTGTTAAAATAGGACTGTAATTTCCTTAATGATAAAGTTTATGTCTCATTGATCCTTCTCTTCCCCATGGTACTCTTCATATAATAGGTTCTTGATATTATAATTCTCGATATTTTATAATTGAGAGAATGTAAATATGAGTTCTAGCTCGACTTTTGCTTCCAACATAATGTGTTATCCCGGATAAGTCAATCAATCATTTTTTCCCCCCTCTTTTGTTTCTTCATGTCCAGTAAGATGGGGGAGAATTATAACTGTTTATTTGAATCATAAGACTGTTAGGAAGATAAAATAATTTGGAAAATGCATTGTCTGCTGTAAGATATTTATTTGACTTATGAGATTTCACTGTTTGCTGCATTATTAGGAATTTAGGGAAATTAATATTGAATGGGTTGTCAAGTCGATTTTGTATTTGGAGTATTCCGGTGCACTGGTGCTAAAAGGTTCATGTTTTAATAAGGAGTATATCATATTACTTTTAATGCTTAATTTTTACACAATATTTTCTGATATGTTAGAAAAGGGATTCTAGTTAGTTTGTGTTCTTAGCTCAGATTCAGTGGTAAAATTTAAGACCATGGTTACGTGAATCAGAGCCTGAGTTGTTTTTAATGTATTTGTCAATAAGTAATATTGGGACTCTAGGATCAGGGATTTTTCTGATTTATAGTACACCAGTGAGTAAGCTTTTTTTCATTAAAGAGATACTTATTTGGACGATCTTATTTGTAACTCAGAAGGTGTATTTCTATAGCTAGCTATCATACTTGGGCCACTTTAACCTTTTGAATGTACAATATTGATGTAGTATTTCTTCAGCTTTCTCCTCCTCCAAACTTGAGTTAATGTGTATTCTGACAGTGCCTTCTGCTAATTATCTAATTGGTGTTTTTTTTTGGTGGGATTTTTTTTTTGGTGGGGGGGATGTGTCTCAGAGTTTGTGTACTTGTACTATCCAAATTTTGTTTGAAATTTGATTATGAAGCTTCACATACACAAAATCGAATATTGGAGAATGTACTGTAGTGAAAAAACCACTTTGCTATCTCTGGGGATGTCTACATTTAAATGTGTAGGTAATGATTTATTACATGGAAAATGTATGCCATATTTGTGTGCTTCTATTATTAAGGTTCTCTCAGTTTTGGCTTGTTTAATATTTATTGAGATAGTATATTAGTTTTCCATTACACTGAAATAGTTTTGCTATCTGTTAACTATAGGATAGAATATGTTTTGCTTTTGAATAGTGATATGATTCCCAAGATTTTGATGAG
>PVKE010042872.1:0-13578 GCA_004027555.1 Craseonycteris thonglongyai
GGCTGTCTATCAAATTCAGAAAATGGAATGAAATCAGCAGTGAAGGAAATGGAAGTAGAAGAAGATGTCGATGAGAGTAAGGAATCAGCTGGCTAAACCTAAATTTCGTCTCTTGGTATTCATTAATCCATTCACAAAATTCTGCTGAGATTATACCATGTGCCTTGGTGGAGACCTAAAAAATAGAGTGCAATACCTCTAAATTCCCTAAAAAAAAAAAAAAAGGATGATGTCAAAGTTGTATTATCTCAAAAACATTGAGGATGATTTATATTGCTCTTTATCGTCCACCCCAAATGTAAAAGTGAACACTCTCAAAGACAGAATTCTGTCCCCCTAAAATTCATATTTGAAGTCCCAACTCCTAGTACTTTAGAATGTAACCCCTTTTGAAGTTAATGTCTTTAAAAGTGAAATTAAATTAAAAGGAGGTCCATGGGTGGGGTGGGGGAACCCTAATCCATGACCAGTATCTTTATAAGAAGAGGGAAAGACCCCAGGGACGTATGGAAACAGAAAAAAGATTATACACAAACTAAGAAGAGAGAACCAGGAGGAACGAAGTCTGGTGACATCCTGCTCTTCAGTTTCCAGCCTCCAGAACAGTGCAAAAATCCATTTCTGCTGTTTAAACCACCTAGTCTGTGGTATTGTTATGCCAGCCCTGGCAAACTAATCAAAATACCTAAGGGGACAGCCATTTCAGAAAGTACATTCTATAACTTGGATTATTGTCAAATAACTAAAAATGCTCTCATTCATTTTTTAAACTATTTTCATTACTCAAAATACATTTTAATTTTAGGTCTTTGAACATAGTTGTAATTCAGCTACATGCCCACCAGGGGGCAAACATGGTCTGAGCCTCTATTTCTCGTTCCCGAAGCATGGACTCCGATCTAAAACCAAAGGACCGCAATGTGCTTCTGTCCCTGTGTTCTATCGAACAAAGCACAGGCGGGAGCTCAGATTGCTAAGAGAATAATACGGATGTGTACGTCAAAAAGGAGATTCTGACTCACGTGAATCTTCTCATTCCATTCAATGTCAGACATAATGGAATCGTCGGGCTCTTTGTTCTCTAAAGACCCATTTATTCTACGAAATTGTAAGTGAGCTTTTAAAAATGATTTTGCAGCCCCAATACCATCTAGTCTTCATCAATTTTGACACTTTACCAGATCTTATCAAAACGCATTCAAAACTTTTATATATTAAAATATAAAATTCATCATATTCATCAATATCATACTCAATATTTCAAGGTTTTTCTTTTTTAATAATAGGTGGAAATGGCAGCAGAACACCAATAAATTTCCCCCATCTTCTTGCTTTTGACTCACATTGCAGGTTATTTATAAAAAATTGTTCTGCAACCAGCATTGTGAAGAATCTACATTGACTTTGCTTTCTATTTTTATCTACCAACAAAATGAAATGAGTTTACATCTCCCAAATCAGCATTGTTTATAGATCAAGTTTTGAACAAAAATTATTTTATTAGAAGCAAATGTGTCTTTGGGCAGAGATTTCAAGATATTTACACAATTTCCCAAGGCACAAAAGAGTTTTATGCCTATGTACGTAAAGTTCTCTGGATACGTGTTATGTATGCATGTGTGTGTGCATGTACATGTAGTTAGCTTAGGAATATTAATGGACTGGGTGAACAATGCAGTGTTCATAGAAATGATAGGAAATATTATTTCAGAGAAGGAAACCAGGCAACATACTTCACACCGGCCCTAGAGCCTCCATTGATAAAAACACAGCTTATTAAAACTCACTACAAAATTCCAGGAAGTCCAGCTAGAGTTTGAAATTATTTGTTTATTGCATATTCTCCTTGGGGGGATGTTTCTAAGGAGATTTACTGTCTGTCACCCACAGAAGGGGTGGGGGCTATAGAAATTTAAAGTCGCTCCATTTATCAGAGAATTGGATCTGTTTCAGGGCCTAGAGGAGAAATGAGGGGAAATACTGAGACACTCAAAGGGAATGAGGATGGCCTGGCTGTCCTGGATACCGACTCCCAAGTCCTGGAGTCCCCTGTGTGAGTTCTTTATTCCAGGGAAGAGGGCTCAGCACACACATCTTATCGATGTCTGAGACAGTGACCACTTCAACACCAAAACTGAAAGTTAACTCGGGCAGAGTAGCAGCGAATCTTCGACTTTTCTATACTTCAGAGGAGTAATGGTTAATATTCCAAGTCAATGCATGGATATGCTGTAGAGAAACTCCCTGTAAGTAGCCCTCAGGGGCACTCAAATCCTTCGGTTGTGTACAGCTACTTACACCAAGAGCTTTGCAGGACTCTTGCAATGAGTTCTTTAGAGTGGAGTATCTCTTCCCTTTGTATTGAATTTTTAGTTGAATAAAACTTTACATTTTCTATCTCTTTAGACTTAGTAAGAAAAAGTGGAAATTGCAATCCCCACTGTTTTGTTTACTTGATGCCTAGAGTTGTTGAGAATTTGCTCTATGCAAAGGACAAGCTAAATATTCCCACCCACCCCACAATTCCTGATTTCTCTCTCTCCTATGTTTGCTGGATCATTTGATAATTTAGTGCATTATTTTAAATTATGGAAATTGTGATATAAAAGTCAAAATTATGGATATACCATTTAAATTAACTGTTTAAAGAGCATACATACACATATATGAAGATTATTTTTACTTCTTTACCAGACTGTATGCCAAAAGAAAACTGTCACCTTCTCAATAAGAAACACTACTGACAAAGAATGTAATTTTTAAAAAAAAATTTTTTTTTTTTTTAGCATCCAGAACTATCCAACATTGTAATGTTTAATTGGATAATAGAACTGAGATGATAAAACTGGATAAGAAATGACTATGATTTTCACTGTGTCTGAGATTTTCTCAGCACTAGCAAATTAAATCCTGACCTTCCAAGGCAGGTATTATCATCCCTAATTCACAAATAAGGCAGAATGCGTAACACATTCAAGGCCACAGGAATAGCTATAGGTATACATGCACTTTCCCTACTTAAACCAAGGTGTTTTCAAAGCCATGAACAATGTTTGCAAACCAAATGTGGCATTGTGTCCCACAGATTAGTTTCAAATAGTATGGGAATATCAGTTACTAAAATTTATATTGCCATAATTGTAGATACTACTTTATGTTTACATGGTTATGTGTAACTGACAACACCAGCTCTAAAACACAATTTCTTCTTTAAAATGCCCCGCTTATTAGACATCAGAAAATAAGAGAAGATATGGACAGGTGTGATTCAAAAGTTGCTGCAAAATCTTTCATTTCTACAATTCCCTTTTACTTATTTGGATAGCACTTTGGTAGGAAGCTCAATGTGAGGATATTAAGTTGTATTTGTTTTTGTTACATCAGAGTTCTTCTAAAGATGCAATTTTAAAAAAATAAATAAAAGTGTGCTTTGACCCTTTAGAACAGAAAAGTGCAACATTGAAAACTGCGATTGTAAATGACAATGGTACATATTTTAATGAGAGAAATAGCACTTCTTTAAAGAAATTTCTTTTCTATCCTTTAAATCCCCCTTTGGGGAATCCTTAAGTATTTTCCACCATTAAGAAAATGCCGCCCTTTTACATTTTAATGAGAAAATATTTATTTACATTTATGTGGTTCACTCTTCTAGCCAATGTGTCATCACTTCTGAGAATTCATATATTGCAGCCACTCTGGGCTGCAGAGCAGTCATTTCAAATCTGCAGCAAATGAAAACTGGGGGAAAAACAATCTCAACCCTGTATGTCAAGGTTAATTTAAAGTTTCACCCTAGACATCACCTGAGGTCTTCTTCCCTTCCTTCAATACAAGCACTAAAGTATTTTATGATCTAGGAAAAACACTTCTCAAAAAACCAACCAACTTGATCTGATCAAGACTGGGTATAACCCTTCTACACCTGGGCACACACAAGAGTACTCAGGGGGTGCCTAAGATGCTGATTTGGTGATGGGGATTCTTGAGAGCATGGAGATTTTTATTTTTTTTTAAATCTAGAGTCAATGTAAATAGTCCATATTAAAATGAGTTCATGGATGCTCAGAAGTAAACTCTTAACACTAAATAAGGAGCAAAGCCCACAAAAGCCACAGGATCTTTTCACAGAGGTGTCTTTGTCCATCACACTTGTTCTTAAAGGGATTTTGCTGGGAGATCAGGGGGGTCATTTAAGGACCCAATGCCACCCACACATGATACCAAGAGACGCAAGTTTCTTACAAGTTGAAGGTAGGGTGTTGGCAATGGGGGTTGCAGAGAGATAGGCCTACAAATGTATCACTCCTTAGAAATGCCTGAAAGGGAACTGGAATCCTTTCATTCCTCCATGCCCTTAACTTGTATTAGAAACACAGACATGGGTATAGTAACCGCTAATGACAACGTGTTTATCAGAAAGAAGGAGATAATTACGGCATAAAATTTGGACAGGGCAAGTATGGAGCAGCTATCATTTATATTCTTTTTTTTTTTTTTAATTTATTGTTAAATTTGATGAGGTTACATTGGTTGGTAACAATTAAACAGTTTACAGATGTACAAGTCCACCTCACATCATTTATATTCTATGGGAGTAACTACCTCAATTGCGAAATAAGCTATGAAATGGTTATTGAATGTTCTGCTTCTTAGCCATGACTACAAGCTAAAATCACCTGAAATGCAGTTTAAAAAATTTGCCTTACTATTACTAAAGATTCTGGTTCATTTAGTCTTTGGGGAAGGCTGAGATTCAACACATACATTTAAAATTACATTTTTAATGTGCTTTCAGAAATGAGAATTGCTGCTCAAACTTCTTGATACATTGCTGAGCCCACGATATCACTACAGTTTGCAGGGGACAGCATTCAGGTGTTGTTTTATCTTCCTGATAGTTTTAATCCCGCTCAAGAGAAAAACCACAGGCCCAAAATGGAGTCACTTGTGCCAAAACCCATGACACTGAGCCTAGGATTAGTATCTGACCTAACTGCAGTTAATCTTGTTCAGGAATGTAATCTTAATAGTTTAGTATGGAATTTTCTGTCAATTCCAATCAACTAATCCATCACCTATGCCCTTCCTGTCTCCCAAAGGAAGCTGAGGCAATCTGCCTGATAAGACCAATATCCTCCCCCATGTGGAGGTAATCTTTCCTGAAACAATCCTTTCTGTTCTACTGCTAATATTAATAAATTTTCAGCCCAGTTTCTGCCTGTACAAACCTTCTATACTATACAGCTTCTTAGGCTCTTTTCTACTCCTATCCCAAATGGGATGCTACCTGATTCTTAAAATTTTATTTTTATTGTTTTTGACAGAGAGAGAGAGAAAGAGAGAGAGAGCGAGAGAGAGAGAGAGAAAGGGGAGGGCTCAGAGCAGTCTCTGTAGTTGTATATCATTCATTTTCTACATAGTTTCATTCCATAGGTGGGCGCAAGGCTGTGCAGGGCAGGAACTGGCTGGGGGTCTCATGGGAAGCATGCTGAGGGTGGGAACCAAACACAGGGCCTCCCACGGAGGATGCTTGCCCCAGTGAGAACCAAAGTGGGGGAACACCCCAGTTCAGCATGTGGGTCCACATAGGCTTGGGCTAGGATTCAATCCTTTGACCCCAGTGCTGCAAGACAAACTCTCAACCCGCTGAGCCATCCCAGCATCCCACTACCCAATTCTTGAATCACTCAATAAAGCCAAATAGAGCTTTAAATTTATTTGATTAAAATTTTCTTTCATAGTATGTATTCCTCTCTTCCATATCAACCTATAAAATGAAACAATGGATTTATGTTGAACATTATTTAATGCATTTTTCCTTCCCCCCACTTTTTTTTTTTTAACAACATTAACATCCCTGTTTGCAACATTATCTACTTCCCATTGGTTAGAAGATCCTGAGGGTCAAAAATGATAGTCTAGGGAGGCTGGGATAGCTCAATGGTTGAATGCTTGCCTCACAATCATGAGGTCTGGGGTCCAATTCCAGCCCCAGCCCATGAAACCATATCCTGAACTGACACAACTGGTAACCTCCAGGATGGCTTGGAGGTGAAGGTTCTCACCTCCCATGTGGGAGGCCCCCCATTTGGTTCCAGCTCCATGTGGCCCCATATCCACCTGTGTGGAATGCAACTATGTCACAGCTAATGATGAACAACTATGGAAACTGCTCTGCCCCCACCCCCATCTCTCTTTCTCATTTCTCAAACAATAAAATAAAATAAATCTTTTTTTTTTAAGGTAGTCTCATTCTCCATAGAACAGAACAGAACCTTGAGCAAAGTAAATATTCATTATTTGAAAGTATAATTTAATTCCCCTTATGTCACAGATAGAAAATACTTCTTGGGAGGTAGCCTTGAAGAGGCAGCTTTGGCAAAAATGTTGATCTTGTGAGAAGAGAACACAGATTCCAGAGGCTTAAGGGATCTGCTAGGATCACTGCAGTCCAGAAGAAAAAAACCTGCTTTTATAATAGCAGCATAATCTCAAACTTCAGTTGAAATCTCAAACTGGAAATTAGATATTGATGTTTTCCACATTCTTTTTGTGCCTGTCAAGTTGACACAGGCTATCAGGAATCACCTCACACCAAGCGGTTCAAAAGTTTAGAACAGGCCACTAACAGTATACATTGTTAAATCACATCTACATAATAATTATAGTCAAATAGAGTATAATTATACAAACTGAAACGTGACCTCTAGTTGGAATAATGCTGGCCATTGATAATAGCAACACCGCTATCATTAGAGTGAGTATTCTTAGCTTACCTTCACACCAGTAACCAGAAATGCCACACCAGAGCATTCATTCAAAGTGATAGCAGAGTGGTGGCCCTGTGAGTTTTCCCCACTTCCTCGTTCTTTCACCTTCTATAATCTGTTAGTGAAACAACCTTAATGTGAGCCTACTGAATGTGCTGTGAGTTCTAGCCGATAGTACCGAATTTCTACATACCTTACTACAGGGCTGCCCATGTAACATAAGGATTCCAGAAAATGTGGAGAGTTGTTTGACGCATACAAATTGCTTCCTGCACAAATAACTCACCTTATATTCTCTTTGTCTAAATTTTTTATACTCAATATGATTAACCCTTATAGAAACGTTTGTTTCTAGAGGAAAAATAAAGGAGGATGAGAATGGGAAGCCCCAACACATAAAATATAGTCTCGTATTAATTTTAAAAAAAATAAAAAAGAAATCCAAGTCACTTTGCTATCTCAGCTGCATTGCCATGAACGATGGAAGCTTCCAGCCCCTTAGCGTTTCTGTGGCCTCCATTCAAAGCCCAAGAGTATGGCACTGCCATGAGCTTTTTTGTAAGATCATAAAGGTACAATGAATTTTAACTATGCTTCATAAAGTCTGTTTTGTCCCATCATTTACACTCTCCTCACTTGCTGTCATGTTTCCTTCCCCTCCTGTCCACTGCTGGTGGAAGGACCACAAGTATTAACAAATTCCAACAAACGAGAGGCTGAAGTGGGGTCACC
Source organism: Craseonycteris thonglongyai (assembly GCA_004027555.1). Classification (NCBI taxonomy): domain Eukaryota; kingdom Metazoa; phylum Chordata; class Mammalia; order Chiroptera; family Craseonycteridae; genus Craseonycteris; species Craseonycteris thonglongyai. The sequence continues at coordinate 7,506 of PVKE010042872.1, forward strand.
CTTAGTTTGGGTTGGGTGAAATATGTGAGGGCTGTCCAGAAAGTGTCCAGCCATGCAATATAAAAATAAAGGCATTTAGGGCTGGATTTCTTCTAGAGAACTCTTGTATGTCCATGGGTCGTAGTCACTTGGGCACAGTTAATTTACTGCTTGACTTCCCAGTGCGTCAGGGCTGCCATGAACATGCCTGTGGTCTCCACGCCAACTCACTTCATGTGGGGGCATGCAGGCACCAGCCTAGGGGACATGCCCCACGGTCCCCGGCACCAGAGGTGTGCGGGCCACCAGGCAGCAACCAGGCTTGAAAGGAATGGAGTCAGAAGGTGGCCTGTGGAAAATTCTTCCTGCCATCAGCAATACAGGAAACCTAGTCAGAATGGAAGGCTGCACCTCTTCGAAATCTATTTTAAAATACGGTGCATAAAAAAATGTGCTAGATGTTTATTATATATATACATATTGATGGGAATATGGCAAAGCAGAATTTATTGGAATTCCTGTCAGTAATTGTGAAAACTGCAACATGTATGAACACAGCTCACAGATTAAAAAAGAAAAGAAAAAGAAACTTTAGAACAGATTTTCTCAAATTGTCCATTTTAAAGTATACAGGACATTTCCAATAAAAAGGCGTGAAGGTGAAAATATTTTCTAAATTAGCAGTAATAAAAATTGTATAGTGATCATGTATAATACATGCTAATTATCATATGGAAATGTTATAAAAGAGTTTCAAGCCAAAGAATTAGGGAAAGAAAAAGTATGGAGAGTTCAGGCAGTGGTTAATAAAAATATTGTCATATTTTTCTGGATTTAATGATATTTTTGTCTGTCAGTTTTTAAAATTGTAATTTCTATGTCTTTTCTCACTGTAAATGAACATTATAATTTCAAGTCTAATATTGTGATTGTCATTTGATATTCTTTTCCTTGAGAAGAATACTTAAAATGTATAAGCTTCAGGATTCCACAAATCCTCCATCTACCCCATGTATCAGGAGCATTATTGTTGTTATTGTTATTCTAGAATCAGAAAATGCACTTCTGATTTTAGAATCAGAACATCCACTTCTGACCTGTAAGGTTGGAGCCCTGGCTCTCAAAACCATTTTCTACTTGAAACATAAATAAGTGACTTTTATGGGAAAAATTTAAATTGTACAATAAATGCCATGCTGAATAATTAAATTCCTCTGTTCGGGGAATGATTTTATTTAGACAGCTCAGCTGATGCCAACAGGGATAAAAGGGGGGAAATGGCAGCAACCCCCAAGCAAAAGTAACAGAAATACATTCTTCAAAGCGACAAGCTGAGAAAACAGTATGACAGCATTACCTTCATTACTGAGTCTAGCGTGGATGCCAGGGCCTCTGCATCTTCTGACCTGAGGGAGGAATAAATCTTTTCAGTGTGACCTTCCCAGGCTCCGGTGTTCCATATCTTTATTTAGACCCTAAAACTTGAAAGAAGTTATCAGAAGGAAGAAGTAAGTGAGCAAAGACCCAGTGGAAACTGTGCGGTGCCGTTTCAAGTCCTCTGAGTGCACCAGGTAAGCGGGGGAAGTCTTCCGAGGGGCAATGGGTTACCTTTTCCTAAAACTGAGCTTCTCAAATGGGAACCCATAGGGGCCTGGACTCCAAGGCTATAGGAGAGAGAGATCAGGAGCTCCTAAGATCCTTGTACCTGCCAGGCTGCAAACTGATTTTGGAAATGACAGGGGAATTCTCTGGAGTTGGGACAATGCAGAATTTCTGCAAGTTATGAGAGTGGCAACTTTCCTACCTTGGTGCATAATTATTGCAGCCATCCATAGAATGTCTCATAAAAAATAGGATCCCCTAATATTTAGATCCCCAAGAAGTTTGATAAACCAAAACAGGTACATTCCTGGAATTGGCATTAACATACCACCAATAGTTAGCCTACCCAGAAGCAAGCACTAAGCCTGCACCTTTTCAACTCGTATTCCATCTCCCACACGTGGAGAACTCACTGGGCCATATCCACAAAGATACCTGGGAGAAATTTATGTTGTATTTCTTTGCTGTCCTTTTTCCTGAGAACTTACTTTGCTAAAGGATCAGAGAGCCACTTCTGAAAATAAAACAGTGGGTAATACATAATGACAGCACTTGTTTTTACTATGTAATGCTGAACAAGACATACAAACCATAGACAAAATCAATGCTATAAGGAAAGGTGCGATTAATCAATTATTAAAAAGAAGCATATGAAACTGCCAACATTCAACTGTTTGGATCTTAAAAAAAAAATGGCAATTTGTTTATGGGGTGGCTCAAAAAAAAATACACAATGTTTGCTTCAAGATGAAAGCTGCATATATTCAGCAACTCCTTCATTCCTAGATAATCTATGACAATAGTAAATTATAAAGACACCTATGTACAACCATACATGTACACAGTCACAGGGAGCCAAAGTAGAAAACCAGAAATGGAATGTATCGTGTAAAATATAACACAGACGAGAAAAATAGCAGGTTAGAATTGACATTTGAGGACAGCCGTTAAGAGTGAGCACAGCGGCAAAAGTATTCAATGCACAGAGGTGATACATGTGCAGAATCGAAGCCCCAGGGTCACACAATAAGGTAGATTGATAGCTTCTGCCTGAGGTCCAGGAGGAAGCAGCAAACATTCTGCTTGTAGCAGGGGCAAGAGGAAAAGAAACCTGCGTCAGAGGATACGACGTTGTCTCTGATGTGTGGTGAACCAAGCAGAGGAGAAAAGTGCACACGCCCAGAAAACGTACTACTAAGGTATTAATTTATGGTCCATTCTGTCAGGCGATCACATCTCAGATGAGGATTTAAAAGATAGCAATGGCTCCCAAAGAGTCCCACACACTGACACACAGACGTAGCAGAGAGCCTCACTATAACCATAAGGGTATGGTCAAGAACCAACGGACATTTAGGCAAAGCCAATGGTGTCCAATATAGACAAGACCCTCAGCAAGCAAAATAACCCATATTCTAAAAAAGTTAATAGACCCAACACACAGGACATTAGGTTAAGAATAACTCATACCTTCGGAAAGATAATCAAAGATGTCACATTCAACAAATATGATAAAGCTGCCGACTAAAAAGAATGTAGGTTTATGTATCAATACTTGCATATACACGCCCATTATTAACTTTTTAAGTTTAATAAATGGTCTGAATAAGTGAATAAGAAATGGAAAGAAATAGGTATTCAAAAAAAAAAGAAATAGTGAGCAAGAATTCCAAACTAATACCTGAGTTACTTAGATTGAAAGATTCACTGAATCTCAGTCTGTGAATTGTCTTTTAATTCTCTTAAAAATGTCTTTCACAGCAAAGATTTTCATTTTTATATTTATAATTTATATTCATATTTACTTTATTTAAACAAACATATATGAAGTCTAGAATACTTGGTCTCAATTTATTGTTACTAAACTTAAATAAAGCCAAAAAAAAAATCAGTATTTTTTTTAAGTTTGGTAGAAAGGAGTTCTTTTTCAGAAAGATTGATGTAAAAGATACATATTAGATAGGAAATCTACAAGTTGAGAGGATATAATTTACGCATATATAGTCATAAATAATATGTATATGGTGAGTTGTATTTACAAGCAGCAGTGACCTTTGTCTTAATCATAGTAAACATGTTGACCTCTTTGTAGCAAAAGGAGATGCAGGTTAGAAGATACATGTCTTTGTGGGTAATTATTTCTTCATGGACAAAAGCAAGTAACACCTGAGATAATTTAGGTACAAGTATATCCCTACTTCTACAAATGATATAATGATGGCTCTTAGCCATCCCATAACATCTGGCCCACTGACATGAAGAGAAAACTGGGCTGTGTATCCAAACACAGTGACATTAGCAAGATAACATTTCATAAATTTTCAGGAAACTCAAAGGATGTTTCAGTCTTCTGAATAGAAGTCCAAGTAGCTTACATTTCTGAACTTCGAAAGAAGTCTACACCTGGTATATGAAAATGCATTTTTCTGCAAATTCCAGTAGATGGCATAAATGCCCCTATTTTCCAAGGGTTGACTAGCATTAGTATTCAAGAGCTTTCCAGACAGGAGGAGGAGGGGTGGGGTATGTTCTCAGACGCTGATGAAAAACCTGCTATAGGTCTTGATTTGGAAATAGGCCTCAGCTTTTGTAAACAGAAATGACTGTCATAATCTGTTATTGGTAACTTCAGAGATTTTACAGAAAAGTAATGAAGAGTCCCTGATGTCCCTTATAGATGTATATATCTTAAACAAAAGTAATTCTTTTTAAACATGAATTTATTTTGAAAACCAGAATTATGAACATGACATGGTCTCATTAAACTCATGAAAATTAATTGCCACAGGCTTGCAAATAACCAAAAATTAAATAATTTAGTTGACATGGGAAAGAATCTCTGTTTAGCCCAGAGAACTTGTCCAGGTTTATGATGGTTTCTTACATAACAAATTACAAACCAGACCACATAATGTTAGCCAGCATCGTCTACTTCGGTTTTCCTTAGTCATGTAGCTCTAGTCACCTCCCATCATCTAAATATCCCAAGCCCTTTTTAGTATTACCATGATTCTATCTCTCTCTCATACCATGTTGTCTATCTTAAGAAATACCTCTACTCAATAGATAAGGAACATCTTTTTCCATGTGTTCATAAAAAGGTGTGTAAGCACACGCGTGCATGCGCACACACACACACACCATTGGATCACTTTTGTATCAGCTTTAGACCACAAAGATTTAAGTAAGAAGAAATGTATTTCTTCCATAGCAAGAAGTCCAGCCATAGACCCTTCCTGGAGGGATTCAATGCTTAATGCTGTCATCAAGATTGGTATTCATTCAATCTGACCACTGTTCCAACCAATTTGTAGACAGCTCTCCTCCTGGTCACAAGGGTCTGTAGCTTCTCCAGATAAGACCTATTCATACAGCCAAGTATTTGAACATGCCTCTCCTTCCATCAACAAAGAAAATGTTCTGAAAAAGCCCTCGTGAGATGCCCCTTGACATTTTGTTGTCCAGGGCTAGGTTTGGGAGGTAAGAACACCCAAACCATCAGAACCCTCTTAACCTAAATAATATTTACCCCTGATGATGTGTTAAACCCCTATGGCACGTGACCTCACAGAACATAAATACAACCAGGGTGTCGAAATAAGAGCCACAGACAGCCTGGTTGGGCCAGAAATCAGAGATGGCAACTTCTTTTATATTTAGGCCTCAGGTCACACAGTGCCACTTCAATGAGGCCACCCCTGGCCCCCCCAAAAGGTGGGCAGCCCCTCTTCATTGGCATCAGTCTTGGCATGGTGCTCTTAGGGCTCACAAGGACTTCTTTACTCTGAGAACTTCTTTACTGTTTACAAAGTCTTTCTGTCTCTCTACGCCTCTCCTTTCCCCGCTATAAAGGAAGTCCCTCTAGAGCAAGGGTATCGAAACTGCTGGATTCCCTGGGTCACACTGGAAAGAGAAGAGTTGTCTTGGGCCACAAATACAATACACTAATACTAAAGATAGCTGATAAGCTATAAAAAAATCACACAAAAAATTTTGTGATGTTTTAGGAAAGTTTACAAATTTGTGTTGGGCCACATTCAAGCCATCCCGGGCAGCACGTATCCCATGGACCACTGGTTGGACAAGCTTGCTTTAGAGTAAGTACACTGTTTTTCTGTTCATCACCATTTCTCCCCTGCCCACAATAGCCTCTCATGCGCACTAGATGCAGTTATTTGAGAAATAATGGATAGGCGTAAACATTAATAGAGGCATTTTGAGTTTTACTGGTTCCTTTTAATGACATTATAATGGAGATTAATGAGGAAGGATGTTTTCTCTTGGAACATGGCTCTGACATGGGTTGATGATTATTCCAAAGTTTAGTAAACGGCAGAGAACGTTAGTACAGAAAGGAGAAGCTGGGAGGGAGTGCTTGGCAATACTGTTCACTGAGAGGATACGGTTGGCTGGGGCACCACTGAAGAAATAGGAACATTTCCTCAGCTGAAGAAAAAGTACACCTGGAAATGATGAGGATTTGGGTTTTAAC
>PVKE010042873.1:0-13577 GCA_004027555.1 Craseonycteris thonglongyai
CCCATAGATATGTATAATAATCTTTGATTATATTTTTTATGTGTTGCTTGAAACAAATTACACACATGTATATAAATACTAGTTATCTTTTATTGAGCCGCTACCATGTGAAGAGTTTGACTATTACTTTTTCAGCAATTTACATGTCATCATTCATTCGACAGTCAAGAACATCCAATATCATTACATCAATATTCAATATTAAGTACATTCAGTATTAGCACACTTAAAATATATTGGCAAGTTAGTAATTTTACTATTTTGTACCCATACTTTTAATACAATGTCTCAGGCTTCAGTTCTTTTATTAAACTATGTCTACCAGATTTTTTAAAGTATCAGTTAGATTCCACTAGTTTACTAAAGTAAAAATAAATGGTAGAAAGCGAGAGATTAAAGAAAATCAGTGAATACTTTGAAGTAAAACATCCTAAGGGTTAGTATACTTCTCTCACATTAAAAATTAAGAATGGCTTTGCTAACTGCATTTTACACTTTCTAACTCAGTGTGTTGTAGAATATGCTGTTGCATATGAATAGAGTTCTGGTCATAGATGACACTCTCAAGGCTTTTAAAAGTAATGTCAGCAATTCCTGGCCAAACGCATGCTTTGGAGGCCACAACTCTATTCCAGAACTTTATTCTATATTAGTTAAACTATCTACATAAGCCATATGTTACATAAAATCTATACTTCCTTTGGTGACAGTTATGAGTCTTAAAAGAGTAAAAGTGGTAAATTAGAATAAAATGTCAATAGTGTTGAGGGTTTTCCATAAAATAATAAATTTACCGCATCTGCTATATGTAGTAAAATTATATTTGTATTCTAAACTTAAGCTAGAAAATGCTAATTGCAAAAAATAAGGCAAAGCCTACATGGATATTTGCAAATATTTCTTATAGTTTGTAGTTTCCTAAGATGTTACTTTAGAACAAATTAAATATATCATTGAATTACTAACTGCTAAGCTTTATGTTTATAAAACATGATATTTATTTTTCCACTTGGGCAGGCAAAGTAGTTATCTATGTGTAAAATCAAGGTGCTTGAGTTAGAACAGGCTCACTAGTTCTATAGAAAAGCAACAAAAATAAAGTATCTAAAAAATTGGAAATCCTTCAAATAATTTTGTGATTATATGAAGTTCCCTTTTTTTGTTCTCTTTAATAGTAAAATAAAACTTAATTTTACTAGGAAAATCAAGTTCCCTTTTGAATAGAGAAACACCCTTTTCTTCACTCAATGCCATTCTAAATCTCTCAATAACGTACTGATATGGCCCAAAATTTTCCTTTCTTTCTGTGGTCACACAATTTGCAAGCTTTTCCCAGCCATGAGTGTTGAAATCTGCTCTTTCTCATGTAGTGGTTAGGGAAAGAGAGGAAGGAACAAAGACTAATAGATAGCATTTGAAAAAAGCAAAACTTGTTTTATAAAATGTCAACAGACTATAACTGGGAATTATTTAATAGTTTTACATTTTGAATGTATCACAAGGAAACAATTTTCTCCAATCTTCTTAGCCCTGGCCTCAATTAGCCATATTTTGGCTGATGAGTCCATTATGTGATGATAAACCTCAGCATGTCACCACTACTTCATTTAATAGTTAGCAAACCTCTTGGAGGTAAGAATTTCACAAATGTCTCTTTTCTATATCGTGCAAAATATTTTCTTTCTTAAGAATAACTGACTGCTTTGTAATAACCTGTTTTGACAGTATGTACATAGAAATATTGTGTTAAATATTTTTAGTCATGAGAGAATATGGACATATGGGAGCAGTTGTGTGGATCTTGTTAATTATATGCATTATACGATTTGCGATTGTTGGGGACCATCTTCTATTCATTTAATAATGCTTTTGCAAATTGGCAGATAGCATTTGGGCTAACATATACACAGGATATTCGCAATGAAAAAGAAAAAAAAACACCTCTGCCTTTTCTCTCGTGTAGAGCAATTTGTCAAGTAATTAGCCAACCTAATTAAATTTTTGTAGCACTAATCAAACGAATATGCTAAAATTTTCTTTGCACAGCCAGTTTGCTGTCTGCTTGCATTTAACTTGATGGTTTGAAAGGGGCCCTGCTCAGTCTGCCACTCCACTTAATAACCTAATTTGCATTTTATATTGGTAAATCAAATTAAGCACCAGTGGCTTTTAGTATGATTGACTGTGGTCAGGCCTGTTCAGATGGGACTTTTTCACAGAAAATTAGGCACATTTTAATATGAGTGAGGCTGTGCTTTCTGTGTTCAGCAAACTGCATTCACTCAGCTAATTAAAAGTGCTTGCTCCTCCCCACCCCCACCCCTGCATATGATAGATTTACCCAGCTGGTGTGTCCATTTGCTTTTGTACAATTTCTTGATGGAAGTTTTTATTCCTAAATATAATAAGATTGTGTAAGCAACACTCCAAACCAATTTGCATGAAACATATAAACAATACTTTGTTAGAAAATAAATACTTTGAGAGGTAGGTGCATTTGTGTGTAAATACAGATCCATGTGAGGGCTTGCAGGTTTTAGCTTATCCATTAAACAGCTTTAAACTTAGAAAATTTTCAGTGGTTGGTATAGTGACAGTAACCAATGCTAGTGAATCATGCCTCATGCCACATTAAGGAAGAATTCCTACTTTGTGTTCATTGTTGTTGTTGTAAGAAAACTACTTAAATTGTAATGAGAAAAAACATAACTTCAGTACCAACTTTGAAACCTCCCTCTTACCTATTAAAAGCAAGATCCATTCCTTAGTTTTATCATAAATGTATTATTTCTTGTCTATAAATGGGAAAATTAAGATACAAAGAGATTAAGTGACTTGTGCATTAATAGAAGTAAATCTGAGATTTGATGCTGGTGTTTGACATCAATCTGTGCTTTCCAATGACCCACAGGCTTTCTACTGTATCCTATACCAATCACTTTGGTTCCTAAATGATGTTTACAATACCCCGTTACAAAACTTACAAAGCCCTTTGGAACTTTAGACTCTATAATACTGAATAAAATAATTATTTTCACCTATTTCTCACTATTCAATTTTTTATTTGTATGAGCAGGATTTTCAAGAAGGTGGTTTTAAGATTTATTTAGTAATTTGTACTTCATCATGCTTTTAATGATCAGAAAAACAAAAGTTTCTTACATGGTGAGCTTATTTTTACCACAAAATAACATTTAAAAATGGACAAAACAAATGGTCTAAACACCACATTAACCGGAATCTTCAGTAAGTGAGTAAAAAACTTCCTTCACATACTTTGTGAAGCAATACTCTTTAGTCAATTATGCAGCCATCAGTAGCTCTGGAAAAGGATGGAAGAATGACGTACTCATTAAGTATTCTGAGATTAGACAACAGAATTATGACCAGAAACCTAAAAGAAAAACGTGTTACCTTGTCTTACCTATCCTTGGACTCTGACTTATCTTAACAATTTCAAGATCAGTACACTGACTAATACCATGCTTCAACAACCTTAAGATCAATCACTGAGATAATTCTTTAATGAAAAATGAAGAGTATGAAACAGATGAATTCAAACATGGCAATTGTTACAGACACATTTGGATTTCCTATTTTAATTAAGGTAATGGTATATAAATCCTGAAACCTCAGTTCAGTCCATTTAAGTCATAATTCTGAAACAAAACTCAAGAAACTATCTGATGGCAGTGCTTGACCTAAAGGAAGGCCAAATTTCATACTCTTTAGTTGCTCAGATCTCCAAAGTTGTCCTTTACAAAAGTTCTTCTTAGGACCTCTATGCTCTTACCTTGCTGGTGAAGTTGTTTAACTGGTTTTCTCAATACATACACTTGAGGTTTACCCTAATTTAGTCCTTTATGAACTATTGAGCTCAAACTCCTTTTTTCCTTCACATAGATGGTGTTTTTATGTCTTTTTTAAATGTTTTATTCTTATGGATTGACAGTCCAACGTCTGTTTTAAATGTTCTGACCAAATTTCATATAACACTTAAAATTTCTGAACATGAAAGGATGGATGTCACCATAATATTTTATGTCAGAAAAACATTAAGATGTTAACATCATTAATACATTATAGCAATAAAATGTCCTTTTTTTTTTTTTATAATTGTGACTAAACACTTGTGTATTCCACCCCTAAGGATTTATAGATGTATCAGAACATGTTGAAAATAAACCAGTTCTAGAGTAAGCAACTTACCATTGTTTAAGGGTTATTATACATACTGTTATTCTTTATATTGCTGACATGAATTTTTTACATGCAAAAATGTTACTTATGGGGAAGCCGGGATGGCTCAGTGGGTTAAGCGCTTACTTTACAGTCTCAGGGACTGAGGATCGAATCCCGGCCTCGACCCATGTGGACCCATGTGCTAAACTGGGGAGTGCCCCCAGTTCAGTTCTCACCAGGGTGAGACCCCGGCCCAGTTCCCACTCTGTGCAGCCCCGTGCCCACCTGTGGAATGAAACTATGTAGAAAAACCAATGATATACAACTATGGAGACTGTCTGGGCCCTCCCCCTTCTCTCTGTCTCTGTATCTCTCTCTCTCTCTCTGTCAAAAACAAGAAAAATAAATCTTAAAAAAAAATGTTACACATTAGCTATCTAAGTTTATTAATTCCTTTTATTTCTTCACTGAAGATTTTCATATATGTGTAATTATAATTCTTACATCTTAGAGTTGTTTTGAGTTTAAATAAAATATTGTGATAATATTCTTTAAGGTAGATAATATCTATAATAGACAACAAATAGTAGAATTTTTAAATATCTGTAACTTAAGAAGTGCTAGGTAATGAAGGAGATTAGTTTGAGGGGTATCCAGGAATCAAAGAAGGGTGACAGTTCAATTGGAGCTATTCAAAAGATTAATAAGAAAAAACAAATCCATCATAAATTTTCCAAAGAAAACTTGCCCATTAATTTATATTTTACAAATTCCAAGCACCATTTATTTCCTTTGTGTTCTAAATTATTAAAAATACTTAGTGTTGGGAAGCTGGGATGGCTCAGTGGGTTGAGCACTCGCTTTGCAGCCCCGGAGTCCAAGAATCGAATCCCGGGCCTGGCCCAGGCGGACCAATATGCTGAACTGGGGTGCGCCTCCAGTTCAGTTCTTGCTGGGGCCTATGCAGGAAGTTCTCAACCCAGTTCCTGCCCTGCGCAGCCCCACACCCACCTGTGGAGTGAAACTGTATGGAAACTAATGCTGTCAACTATGGAGACAGCTCCGGGCCCTCCCCATTCTCTCTCTGTCGCTCTCTGTCTGTCTCTCTCTCTGTCAAAAAACAATAAAAATGAATTTTAAAAAAAACTTAGTGTCTTAGTGTTCACCTATCATCCATCAGGCACTGTGTTAGATTCTTTTGCATGAATTACTTTGACCCTACTTACTAGAGTTGTCATTATATTTCACAATACCCAAAGGTATGCAATCCTGGGAAATTCTAGGTTCCCAAACGTATTATAATGCACCAAATTGTAAATGAATGAACACATTAAATTTTATGATTTCTTTTTCTAGTTTATTTATTTCGAAATAATATCTACTAGAAGTGCAAAGATAGTATAGGAGAGCCCACGTACACTTCACCCAGTGATCCCTTGTGGTTAAATATTATATATCTATTAATATTATACAATATCAAAACTAGAAAATGAACATATATTGTAACACATAGATGAAGTACTGTCGAATTGTACACCTGGAACCTAAGTAATGTTTACTAACCAATGTCACCCTAATAAACTTAACAGTAAAAAAAAAAGACAGAAAATTGACATTGGAACAACTTGTATGTGTAGTTCTGTGCTATTTCATCACATGCACCGATTCCTGTAACTACCACTACAATCAAGATAGAGGACAATATCATCACCATTAATATATCCCTCATGCTACACCTTTATAGTCACACATAACCAGTGTAATACTGCCTTCAAAAAAATGATATGGACGTGTTTTTTCCACTTCTATATTTTGGGAGGGGGGTGGGAACGTGTAGAGACAGTTAGATTGGATCTTGATTATTTCATTCCTGGTGACATTATGAGCCTCAGACATGAACTGTGATTTCATACAATCTCTCTAGATTTCAAGTCCTATCTCTAGCTACCAGTGGAGAATATATTCTCACAACCGAGTGATCTCTTTGAATTATAGGTAAGGAAGTATCAATTCCTAAGGTTAGATAATTTCCTTACTGGAAACTACTGAAATGCAGTTTTTATCATGGGATACATTATAAATACTGTCCTAGTGATTCCAAATCTAAACAGGCTGCACTCCCATCTCATGCTTTGGAGATTGTTCAAACAAGATTGACTGCACTGATGCCACCTTGTCAAGTTCACAAATGCCTGTATTTGTGGGAAGGAGATAAACCAATAACAACAGATTAAGGCACGTAGAAGTGCAAACTTTCTATGACATGATTATATTGCTGCATTATATTCGAGTCCATGCCTGCTATGTGTTTTAGATATAATTTTTAATGATGTTCCAAATGTTTCTAGTAGAGCTCTTTGATATTATATGAAATCATAGAATTTCTTACAGTCTTGACATTCTCCAGAACATTGCTTCTACTACACAGTAGGAAGTATTTACAGTTTTCTAAAGCCACGTAAAAACTAGATGTTCTGTATTCACAACTGACTCCCTCTACTAGTTTCCAGTAAACCACCTTCCTGGAGGCAAATCTTTTTCTGAGAACAAAATATGCTATCTGGCCTCCCACAGCTCACATATGATCATGCTGGCCAGCAAGCCCAGGTAACAGCAATCTGCTGAGCTGAGTCTTGGCTAAACCCTTTAGATATAATCCCTGTCACATTGGTTTTCCACCTTACTACTATTTGATGTTGAAACATGCCCCCCTCCCACCAAAATACATTCACATCCTAACCACAAGTACCTGTGAATGTTACTGTAGATGAAAATATGGTATTTGCAGATGTAATCAAGTTAATAAGATGAGGTCATAGTAGATTAGTATGAGCTCTAAATCAAATGACTTAAGTCCTTGAAGGGCCAGAGTGATCAGAAGACAAAGAGGGAAGAAGTTCATGTGACCATGGAGGCAAAGTTCTAGTGATGCAACTGAGAGCCAAGCTACACCAAGGAGCACTGGCAATGACCAGAACCTAAGAAGTGGCAAGAAAGATTTGTTCCCTAGAACTTTCAGAAGAAGCTGGGACCTGCCAACACCTTGATTTCAAATTTTCAGACTCTAGAACTATGAGAGAATAAGTAACTTTTGTTTTGTGGTAATTTGTTATCCAGCTCATGATCCCACCCACTATGCTCGGATACTTACTTCAGTCTCCTGGTTTCTGTATTTGAGTTTGTGAACAATTACAAAGCAACAAAGACAGATCTTAATTTTGTTTTCTAAGAATTTATTCTTACTTACCTCTATAGGAACCCTGCTCCCATAACTATTTCTTTTGTCTCTTCCCACCCAGTAATTTTTCTATCATTCTCTCCACTGGCTCCCTAATAAGCTATTTCCCTGCCTTTAAAAAAACATAAAAAATAAAACTCCACTTAACCTTGTTCCTTCCTCTCTCTGGCTGTTATCTTATTTCTCTCATTTATACACTTCAGAATGAAAAATAAAACAAAGATTTGAATCTTGACTCACCTACTACTTTGGATGAATTAGTAAGTTTGAACAAATCAGTTAATATCTGTTTACTGCCAGTTTCTTATCTGTAAAATAGGAATGATACCTAGTTACCAGTCTCATTTGAGAAATTAAAAACGGCACACATCTTTCCCTTTTTCCCTTTATTCTTCCAAAATTTTCAAATGAATGATGTTGCCCATTCACCAATTCACTGGATACATATCAGTGTAAAATTTCTTAGTGTATTGACATTAAATTCACAGTGAAATATTCCTCTTTGTATTTAATAAGATAACATACCAAAATCAAATACAGCTATACCAGCTTTCTTTTCATTAGTGTTTACATTATATATCTCTTTCCTTTTTTTTTTTTTTTTCAACTTTCAGTGTCCTTATGTTGTAAGTCTCCTATAAGTAGTGGTTGTTTTTAACCCAGTTTGAAAGTCTTGGACTTTTAGTTGTGATATTTAGTAATTTTACATTAAAATAATTTTTTATATATTTGAATTCATAGCTACCATTGTATTATTTGTTTTCTATCTGACTCACTTGCTGTATATTCTCTTTTGTCTCCTTTTCTTTTCTTTTCTTTGATTAATTAAATATGTATATATTATTGTGTTTCCCTCTATTAATTCATAATCTACATATTCTTTTGCTATTTTTAAGTAGATACCCTAGAGATTATACCTATCACTCTTGATTTATTATATACAAATGTAAACTATCACTTGAACGTATTCCTAGCCTCTCTTCTTGCCATTTCTACTATTATTGTCATGAAATTTGACTCTGCTTAGATTTGACAGCCTCCAAGACATTGTTATTATTGTTTTGTAGTCAAGTTATTCTTTTTCTGATGCTGCATTTCTAGATTTATGTCTATATTTCCATTTAGGATCACTTTTCTTTCACTTGAGAAACTCTCACTAGATATCACAGGATTTGCTGGCAATCAATTCTCTCACTCAGGTTTTATATGAAAATATTGTTATTTTCATTTCACTTTTGAAAGACATTGTGTTTGTTTATAAATTTTAGGATAGCAGTTGTCACTTTTCAGAATATGAAAAATATTATCTCATGTCTTCTGGCTTTTATTTCTTCTACAAAGTCAGCTATAAACCTAGACATTGCCCTTTAGAGAGGCCTGTCCTCTGTTTGGCAGATAAAAGACAGAGAGAGGAACAACTATTGTCAGTCCAACCATGAAGGGAGCTGAATCAAGGCTAGACTGCAGTATTTTCAGGGCTCAGTTGATACCCATAATCTCATTGTCAAAGAAATCATCCCACCAATGAAAAGATCACTCCTGGGTCCTTATTCCAAAAGCAGGTTATAGAAGTCAAATCTAGATCTAGCATTACATATTGGATGACAAGGTTGCTGTGTACTATATTTTTTTATTACTATGCAGATGCAGTGGGACAAATGCATAAGTGTGAAACAGTTGTTTTCCTTAATAAATTATATATTTAAAGAATTTAAATATCAATTATGATTAATAAAAGACGAGATGTAAACATGGAGACAACAATAGATGGTTAAATGAAGTATACAAATAACTATCACAGCTAGGCAGCTTCCTGCTAGAGTGGTCAGAGGAAAAGTAGTTTTTTGAAAAATTGTTAGGGGCAGTAGTTCTTGATAAAATAAGGAAAAAGGCAATTTACGTACAATAGAGTGCATATATAAATATGCTGAGAAGACTCAAGGTATCTTCTAGACTCTGGAGGAACTAAGTTGTGTTGTAGTGGCAGATGTTTGAGGATGTTAAAAAGCAGACATGAGTTTTAAAAACTAGGTTGAGAATGTCATGTATATTATTGAAGATTTATCATCAATAGATTGGTATATTTCTAGGAGATTCTATATCTAGTGATTAGAAAATAAACATGGAGAATTTGTAAGTTAGGAGAAGATGGACTAGAGCAGAAATCTGCAAACTTCAGCCAATGGCCAAATCAATCCCCCACCCGAGCCTGGTTTTCATAAATAAAGTTTTATTGGAACCCAGCCACACTCATTCGTTTATGCATTGTCTTGGCTGCTTTCATGCTACAATGGCAGCGTTGAGTAATTGAAACAGAAACATTATGGCCCTCCAAGCCTAAAATATTTACTTTCTATGCCTCTAAAGAAAAAATTTTCGAAGACTTGGACGTAAGAGAAGAAAGCCAGTTTGGATATAGATTGTCGAATAGATGGATGGGGCAATGAGCATATAAAAGATATGATATGATGATATAGCATAAACACATAGTTACTGAGGAAAATTCTGAATCTGAGTTCAACTAAACAAGGTTTTTAGATAAGAAACTAACACCAGAAAAGTTAGGTCATATGTTTATTAAGCATTGCCTCGCACAATCCTGAGTCCTGGTGAAAATATATATAATAAATGGAACACACAGTTCCTTCCTTGGAGGAACTTCATTGCAAATAAGAAACACATCTTGCTTTAATTAAAGAAAACAGCATATAACAAATTATAATAAAGTTCTAAATATTTGGTACAAACCCAAAGTGTTATTGAACTTCTGAAAAAAAAAGTATAAAATTAGGACTTCGATCAAAAAAGAAAAAATAGGATGCTGGGAAAAGTATTACAATTTCTTGAAAATACTTCAGCCTGTGCTCCAACGTGGCCATCACGTGCTGTGTAACCTAAAATGCTTCATTGGACCTATTAGGATAACATGAATTGCTTTTAAACAGAGTAACAAAGACTACGTAACTTGCAAAAACTGCCCAGGTGGGATATTTTGCTTCTTAAGTTCATAATTTCAATATTTCTCAGTCTTTTATATGTTTTTCTGGCAGGTCCAGAGGGGAACATGGCTTCTAGATACAGTAGTTTGCAAGCCTACGTAGATTATTTAGTGCTTTGTTTAATGCTTCTTTTAATAAGTCCAGTTTTTTCCTGTTCTGTTTTTTGTGTAATCATTATAAGGAATGGGTAAAATTATGAACTTCATTTACAATTTCTCATAAATTTTTAATTCTATTCTATTCCCCTAATATGCCTTACTTCCTGTATCTTGTACTTGGTCACTAAAGGGGCATTTACAAATGCATTTTTAATTATGAGTGGAGTTCACAGAACTCTATTAAAATTACCTCATTATATAATTAAGGTTAGCTCCAAGGGTGTCCTATAAATTGCCTTGTTTTACCAGGCAGTACATTGCTGAAATCCTCATCTTAAAATGGATTTTCACAAGGCAGGCTGAGAAGTCACTAGTTTCATTATGTTCATTTGTTTGAACATTATTACATCAGCATTGGCAAACTATTAAACATAATACTAAGCAGAGGGAGATTTGAATGATAGGTATTGAATGATCAGTAAATATTATGATTATGATTATGATTACTATGCTTATTCAAATAAGTAAGGTTTTTACTGAAGCTTCACCTTATATTATATACCATGGGTTTAAGAATCAAAAGTAAAAAAAGAATATATTTTTTAATCTTCATTTAAACTATTTTGAGAAATATATAGACACAAATATATTTTATTTTATAAAACTCGAGTTACACTGTGCACTTAAATTGAGCTTGATTTTTCACTTAACTTTTGAAATCTTTGGTAGTATAATTTTTAACACCTGCATAAAACTTTACAGTTTGAATAAAACATATTTTAGGATATCCCAGTTTTTTCCAACTATCCATGTTACGAGCATTTAAAAAAATTAATAATAATACCAATTCTCTACAATCTGTTCCAGAAAATAAAGACAAAGGGAAAATTTCCTAATTCATTCTATGAGATCAACATTGCTCTAATTCCAAAACCAAAGAAGGCATTAAAACAAAGAAACCTGCAGGTCAATATACCTTATGAATATGGAGGCAATGATCCTCAACAAAATATTAGCAAATTGAATTCAATAATATGTAAAAGTAATTGTACACCATGACCAAGTGGGATATATTCTGGATTTGCAAGACTGATAGAACATTTAAAATAAATTAATAAATCCTTCCCATAGCATTTTAATAAAGAAAATTATATGATCATATCAACGGATGCATAAAAAGCATTTTACATAATCCAATACTCATTTGGGCTTTAAAAACACTCAGCAAACTAGAAATAGAAGGAAAACTTCCTCAACTTTATAAAGAACATCTACAAAAGCAAAACAAAACAAAAACCTACAGTTAACATGCTTCGTGAGAAGAAATTAGATATTTTGCCCCTGAGATTGAGAACAAGGCAAGAATATCTTCTCTCTATTTCTAGTCAACATCAGATTGGAAGTCATAGCTGACACAATGACAAGACAAGAAAATTATACCAACTGTGAAGGCAGAAATAAAACTTTGTTTGCAGAATCATGATCATGTATAGAAAATTCAAAAGACTTGACCAAAACTTCTTGTAACTAATAAGTGAAAATTGGAACATTGTAGGATACAAGGTTATTTCCATATTTAGAAATATATATTCATTTAAAAATACTAAATGCTGCTTCACTCCAGAATATGTATTAATGATATAAAGGTCACTAGGACACACTTGGTGCCCTGAAGGTCTTTCAAATCAACTATAATAGTTATCAAACTATAGCTGTCAAATGCCCAGACCCCATGACTAGCAACTTCAACTGCGTAGAGCCCATTTAGGCAGACTTCAGATTTATAAATACACCTATATGGCTCTGATGACTGTCATACTAAGACCATACTTCTAGAAATACTGGTTTCAGGAAGGGGAGAGTAAAAACTAGTTTAAAAGAAAAGTATGCAGTAGTTTAAAACTACGACAAAGACAGGGCCTTAGAGTTGTGTAATATTCATACTTTATTCTAGGTGAGTGGCTTCCCCAGTACAATTCAAATAGACTAAAATGTGAACAGTGGCCCTGGGTTCAATAGCTGAGTACTACTGAACACACCTTTGGGGAAATAGAGAAACACTGATAGCAGGAAAAAGAAGGCTTCATAGGGGAGACAAAAGAAATTACCCATAACAAGAGAAAGGGGAAGGTTGTTTCAAAAGAATCACTTACAAAGGCCCAGAGGAAGACAGAGATGATCTTATAGAAAACCAATAATTCATCTTACCTATCAAACGTTATAGAGACCATGAGGAAAACTACTAATGTAAAAACCTATAGTTGGTCAGAAGATAATCATGAGAAGCCTTGTATATGGTATTGTTTAGGAATTTGAGCTTCATAGTAAGTGCAAAGGAACTCACCAAATGATTCTTTTAAGCAAAAGAATGTGAGTCTCAGATTTCTGCTTTAAATGGGATGTCATTTGAAAAACAGATTACAAAGACATAAACCTGGAGACTGTCAACTATAGCATGGTGAATTTCTTAAGCCTTCCTAAGTTTTTTAGGAAGAAAACACTTTCTAATTTGGGTGCCACTTAAAATTTCTTTCTATCCAGAAATTCATTATTTTACTCTTATGTCATATTTTTAATGACCCCTGACAAGGTAAAAGCTATCATTATTTTGGTTTAGGGATTACTGAAATTTGAATATTTATCCCATTTTACTCTTCACTTTGTGTACTACTTATTAGAATAAAATACTGTTATTAACCAGCAATAAATTCTTTTGTTTTTATCAGAAATACTTCTTAATATAATATAAATATAAAAGAAATGAGTTATATTTCCTATGATCCACTTAACAAAATGTCACAATTACATCTAGAGTGTCCCATATAATTAGGGCACCTCATTGGGGAAACAAACCCCAGAGGATATGGATCCTTCTTTGCAGTATTTAAATACAGATCACAAGCTTACGGTACACACTAAGTAAAATGAGATACTTTATGGTAATATATACTAATATTAAAAGAGTGGGTACTAACAATAAATACCTGGGATGGTTCCACATGCTGACCAAGGACTAGAGAGGAGGACAGCTATTTGAAAGAGGTTGTGTCTTCACCAGAG
>PVKE010042874.1:0-13577 GCA_004027555.1 Craseonycteris thonglongyai
TCAGTGCATAGTTATTTCTATTTTACTTTTGACAGATAGAGAGAGAGACAGAGACAGAGACAGTTAGAGAACCGAACTGTGGGAACTCCGCAGTTCAGCACGTGGGTCCTGCCTGGGCCGGAGCCGGGATTCGATCCTCGGTCCTCATGGCCTCAAAGCGAGCGCTCAACCCGCTGAGCCGTCCCGGCTTTCCCCAAGATTTTGTTTTTTAACTGAGCTGTTTGGGCACAGAATTCTTCCATAAAGAGTAAGGCTGAGAAAGTGTTTGAGGGTTTTAGGACAAGAGAGTAGGAATAGTAAATGACATCATGATGTAAGGACCCATGGAGAAGAGGCTGACCTGTTTATTCTGTAACTTTGATAATGATGCTTAATCCTTCACTGTCAAAGTTGCAATTAAAAGTAGGAGTAAGAAGCTATCTCAGATCATTGCTAAGGAGACTATTAAGCTACAAAATACATTTTAAATTACTCTTTAAGTTTATTCTGTGCAGAGAAATCCAGATGGTATAATTTATTTTCCTTCATATACAGTGAAAAATAATTAGTGTAGTGATAAGAAAACATGATTGATTGATAGTCATATTCAGATATGCTGATCCAAAATGCTCTGATCTTACCCTGCCTTTTGTTTATTGTTTTATGGTCAGAAAAAAAAGCAAGCGTTAAATCACTAACAACAAACCACTCAGCTCCCAAACTGCATAAATATTATAGAAAAGTGAAGATATAAATTATCTGAAAATGGTTTCTATGCTTTGGGCTGTAAAACAATGTTGCATTCATAAATAATTTTACTCACAGTATTGTTCTGTCTTTGAAAATGTAAGTTGTAAAATCACTTTTCATCTCTAATTTCAAATCTCATTTATTTCACTTACCTATTCATTTGGCTGACAGTGATAATACGTCTGTAAAATATCATTTTTTGATCACATATATTTGACAGACAGATTTTTGTTTTTCTGCCTATTTCTCTAAGCTAGCACTCTGTTCCCCCTGCTGGTGATGTCAGTCATCAGGCACTCTAGCAAATGATGGGCAATCAAAGGAAGTAGAAGATGGTTTAAGTGATCAATCAATGTAATGTGCAGGTTGTTGAGGCGTGGAAACATTTCAACCAACTGAAGCATCGTGGCCAGATTTGGACATATGTATTGCATGAATATAACCTTAGCTGGGAAATATGATATGATGATTTATATACTTTTTTTTCCTTTTTATGAATGCTTATTTCAAATACTATTCTACTGAGATGTCTGAAGTTTTCCTTTGAGAGATGTAGTGACCATTTACATGATCTATAGAAGAGAATACAAAGCCTGAAGTTTTTGTTTGTTAATCTAGACAATGATGTACGGTAACAAGTTTGTTTGTTTTTTTAAACTAAAAGTGCATTAAAATCTCAAAAGCATCACCATTCAGTCTCAGCAAAAAATAATAAGAATCTAAGAAGCAAGACTACAAAGAAGACCATACAAGAGAACTGTTCATAAGCTCCCACGTTGAATACTCATAAAATGGTGCAAGCAACAGGGAATTTTAACTTTAGAGAAATAATAGCAATTGCTGAGATCAGTGAGGTGAAGCATTATATTACAAATGAATAAATGTTTTTGAGCAAAGTCTTGAGAATAATTGGGAGCTCAAGTGATTAGGGTTTGCAAACAGCAGCTCGTTGCATATCAAAGAACAAGTATAAACTGTGCTCAGTCTGAGATGGGAGGTTAGTAATTTATTAGGGTTTTTTTTTTCTTCTCACAGAGATAACTTTCATCTTAAGTATTCTAGTTGTATTTAAATAGTTGTAATTTATAAAATATGTATGTTCACTTACTTTGTAATAATTTCTTTAGTGTATTTTGTTTAATTGGGTTCAAGGCACTCTCTTAACCTACTAAGATCTCCATCTGAAATCTTTCGAAATTTATTTACTATTTGCATAAGGTTCTTTGTGTGGAGTGCCTTGCAGTCTCACCCAGGTTCTAGCTCTTTACCTACTTTCTACTCTTAACAATTATTTTGTATCAGAGTTGCTGTTACATATGAGGCTTGAAGGTAAAAACAGAGCCTCAGTGCTTTGTATCTAAAACTCTGGAATATTCTGGATGTGGTGATGGGATCTTCTGCCTTATACATGTGAGTTTCCTTCTATATGGCATGTCATTAATTAATCTGAAACCTGGATCAACAGAATTACCAAATTTGTTCCACACATACCATGAGACACACTAAAAATACTTATTTAAAACTCAAATTTATCTGCACATCTCATATTTTATCTGTCAGCTAGCTTCAAGGACAAATACAAATTAAAAAACAAGAGGCTTAATTTCCCCTATTGAAAATAAGGGAGATATTTCCCTTTCCTCCTTTATCTTCAATCATTCCCCTCAGAAAACCAGTAATTGTGAGAAATTTATGTCTCTTTAAAATATATTTAATCTCTTTTGATGACTAGAAAGGTCTTTTTTTTTTTTTGACTGGCCATTTATCACATTTATGACCCAATATTGTATTTTTCAACAACCTGGGAGTCCTTTCTTTAAAAAGCAAGGGTGTGGGAGATAGGGCCCTTATCTCTCAGTTTCCTTGTTAGGGTAGGAGTCCAACTTCAGTAAACTTGCTCCACATTGTAAAGCTGCCTCTAATCATAAAGATGTGAGCAGTTTGTTTTTCCTCTGGGTAAAATCGGTAAGTTAACACAGATGATCACCTTGATTACTGGGTAAGTCTAGGATGAACTATGGAATTGTCAAGTTCTTACTTGAGGGCTGACTGGTTCAGGGAGATACTACATCAAAAACTAACCTAGAACTAAAATTGCCAGATTTACTAAATTTGCCCATATATGGCATGACAAATACTTATACTAAAATTTTATTTAAAAATTTTAGAAAACAATACTTTTTCTCCAAAATTTGTATTACTTGCTCAGTATTATATGTTGAGATTAATTTATGTTCAGGTGGGGAGTTGTAGTTTATTCTTTTTCACTCTCATAGAGGTTCCATTGAATGAATGAGCCTCAATTTTTTATATCATCTGTTGAAAATAGAGAGTTGAGATGCTGGTCTAACTGACCAATTAATTAATTTAATTAATATTTTAATATTAAAGAAAACTCATGAAAATATATGTGATGCTTACAAATAAGGTTATTAAACATTATTAGACATTAATTTTCCTAATTTCATTCAGAGATTCAACTTCAATAACTTTCCAAAAAAAGATTATTCATGGAACCCCACCGATTTTAAACTTTCTTTAGAGATGCAAAGCATCAAAAATAATTGAGAATCCTGAAAAATAAAAAAATAAAAAAGAAGAAGGTAACTTGCCCTATCAAGTAGCAGATTTGTTATTAGGATTTTATAATATACTTAGTATTAATGTGAATGATATAAACTTAAATTATTAATCTAAAAATAGAAATAAAGCATTTAATAGAATTGGGAATCCAGAGCAGATAGTTGCTCACATGAAAATGTGACGAATTACCTTTTTGCTTTGTGGAACATTGGGGAAATAATTATTATCCACCAAATTTTATTGTGAAAGTTATTGTTGGAAAACAATGCTCCATGTATATGTTCACATTTCAGCATAGTCCAGGCTTTATTATTAAATGACAAACATGGTTTGAAAATGAGAGACAGTAAACCGCTGAGGAGTGATTTAAAGACTAATCTCATCTTCCCTTGGCCCATTGGCATAATTTCTGAAGCTAATAGACCCAGAAATATGTCCCCCTCTCCAAAATAGTTTGTTTATATTCTAATGCAAAGTTACCTCCCCCCACCCCCACCCCCAGAGTGGCAGAGGAACAGATCTGAAAGTTTCTCTTTATACGATCTGAGCCTCATAATTTTAGGTTTCCTC
The DNA here is from genome assembly GCA_004027555.1 of Craseonycteris thonglongyai. NCBI lineage: Eukaryota > Metazoa > Chordata > Mammalia > Chiroptera > Craseonycteridae > Craseonycteris > Craseonycteris thonglongyai. The sequence continues at coordinate 3,883 of PVKE010042874.1, forward strand.
TCCTGTGGTGCAAAACCCACTGCATATATAAGTACCTCTGAACCTCATCACAGTGCTCATCAATTTATTAAAATAAAAGGTAGAACTCCAGCTCATTTTGCATACAATAATAACTTGAAGCTGAATTACAATTTAAAGGTAAAAGGCAAATCTTTAAATGCTCTAAAACTAGCTTTTTTAACCTGCAGCCTGGGGTCCTCATGTGTCCCAACTTTGTCAGTCAAAGGACAACTTCGAATGAGCCCCAACACAAACTTGTAAACTTTCTTAAAACATTAAGAGATTTGCGTGTTTGTGTGTTTTGTTCTTCTTTGTATGTGTGTGTGTTTTGTGTGTGTGTTTTAGCTCATCAGCTATCATTAGTGTTAGTGTATTTCATGTGTGACACAAGACAATTCTTCTTCCATTGTGGCCCAGGGAAACGAAAAGTTTGGACATCCCTCCTCTAAAAATATATGAATTACCGGTATATTGTGTCATGTCATAAAGGAATCTCTTTAACTTTGGTGTTCATGAGTCTTAAGAAAATGTCACTAAAGTGCAGTGATCACTGTAGAGTTTTAATCTTTTTGAGCACATCATGTGTATATGAGGGCATCGGTATAGTAAACTAAAGAAATAGTTTGGATATATATGACATGCTGGGAATATAACTAAAGGCAAATAAGTCATTGCAAAAGTTGATGAAACTAACTGGTAGTAGTATATAAGATAGGTGAGAATACAAAAAGAATAGTATAGAACATACATTAGTAGGCTGTTGCATTTATACAGGCAAAATATAACAACTGCCTCTGTTAAAGCATTGGCAGTAGTAATAAAAAAGAGGGAAATAGAGACACAATTCTAAATAAAGTAGCCTTAAGGATCAACATCTTGATCATTTTAACATATGAAATCTCATTGCAAATACATTTTTTAACTTGCATTTATTTCTAGAGAATCAAGTAGAATTATCAATGAGGCAGCTGAATATACCACTTGTATAACTCTTAAGTTATATCTAAAATACTGAATAATTTCAGAAAGTGTCAACATGCAGACTATGAATAAGAATGACATTGTATAGGAAGTTATCACCTATGAGGACAAAGGACATATGACTAAAGAAGAGGTAACTGGGAAAAAATGAAGAATCTTCATCATTAGAAGGCAGGAGTTTCTTATTTATGAAGAAAGAGATTTAGTTCAGGTAGGTAATTGAATTGAAAATTTAATAAGGGAAAAATAAGAAAAGTATTTAGACTATCAAAATTGGAGGGTAAAAGTCTGAGATTGATGGTGAGCAATTTGATCTATTCATTATTTATTAATCTTTAAATCTTTCATATGATAATTTTGTGTTTTTAAAAATAGCTACGTGTCTTTTTCTTGACAATATACACATTTGTATTTTATTTGTTTACTTAATTGTCTTCAATAAATTTGAATTTATTTTAAATGGAGAGACTAATTAAATCTGAACTTTCTAAACTTCTTAACTTCTAATATCTCTGATCAACTAAACTAACATAAGTCATAATAATATAATAATTGCAATAAAAGATTTTACATCACTAATTTTTTGTTTATTTTTTTATCAGTTAAAACTTCCAAAATCTTTAGGTAACTTAAGTTTATGTTATTCAATTGAGCTAATTAATGTTGGTTAGATTAATACTTAGTAAAACTGAATAATGACACAATAATATGAACCATATTTTGAACTTATATAGTTTTCCCATTTATTTTTTACATGCTATACAGTGGTTTTCTCTTTTAGTCATGTTAATGGACCTGTTCATTTTTATCACTTTAAAAAAGATGTAAAGGAGATGTATGTGATGAAGAAAGTAGTGTAAACGTGTATTTTTAAGCTTTGCTAATCTGCTAAAACACTTGATTGTGACACAATTCTGAGCTTTCTACTTCCCAGGTTGCTCTGTGAATTAGGAGTTAGCTACTTTTATTAAGTTATTAATATGGGTAGTTTAGAGTATACTGAAAGCAATTGTGACAAAGAAATAGAACCATGCACACAAGATAACATAAATAATTTTAATATTTTCCAGGATAAATAGTTTTGTCCTTAAGTATAAAGACAGATTGTCTCAGGATATGTAAGAGTATATGGAAGACCAAACTTGAGGAAATATAGCAAAATATAAAAGGTATGAGAAGAAAATGAATATTATTTGTGTTGATGTACAAGACTTGAAGTATTAGTTTTTTATTACAGCTTTAACAAATTACAACAGATTTAGAAGTTTAAAACTCTCTAAGTGTATCACCTTACAAATATTATAAGCCAGAAGTCCAAACTGGGTTTCGTTTGGCTAAAACAAAGACATCAGCAGGGCAGCGTACCTACTGGCTGGCTCTAGGGGAAATTGTGTTACCTTGTTATTTCTCAGTTTCTAAATGCTACACCTATTCCTTGGCTTGTGGGCTCCTTGCAGCAATCACTTCACTGTGACCTCTGCTGCTGTAGTTACACCTCTACATCCTAGGAAGTCACTTGTATAGACTTAAGTGAGAGCAATCATAGGGTTTATCTTATTTTTTGTTCTTTGCTCAAGAATCAATGTCTTACGCTGCCAATTGTTGAAATTCTAAAACTATTTTTGGAAAATAAAAGTTGTCTGGACTTCTGTTTCACATTGGAGGGTAAATACGATCTCTGTTTTTCCATTTTGGTTAGAAGTAAAACTCATGGAATAATGTTGGCATTATTATTTTTTTTTAGATGAATAGTTTTGTTTGTTTGTTTGTTTTGTTAAAGATTTACATTTCTTGTCATCCCAATAAATTTAACAATAAAAAAAAGTACAACACAGGCATTATTTTTAATGTTCTATTTTACATGGGTATAGCAAGAAGTTCTAAAGTTATCTCTAAACCACAGTTTGGTAGATTATGCTTTCTAAAGCTGAAATAAACAATTCTAAATTAATTCTCATTCTTACTGTCCCCTCAAAAATATAAAACAAATATTTTTGCTAAGTATTCTTACCTATAAGGGTAACCATGTATTTGCATAGATGCAATACGACTCTACCCTCTTGCCTTACCAGGATATAACTAGAAAAAAATTGATAGTGCAGCCAATGTTATACTTCGAGTGTCACATAGGAGAAAAACCTAATTTATTCAGATCTGACAAACATATTAAGGAATAAGCATCAATATAATATTTGGAGCAACATTCTATATTTTCCTAAGAAATCTGAGTTATAGTATGGATTATAAAGTTTTAGTCTCTCAGTTTTAGAATTCACAGGTGAATTTCTTAGAAATCTAGGGTCTATAACATGTTATAGTGAATCTCAATTCAAGAGAAATTTACCCAAATATATAAATGTAAAAGTTAAAATCTGATATGGAATCCATCTTGAACTGGGCTTCTCAGCCTCAGAAATAAAGAATAGCTCATATAATTTTCAAAACCAACCTATAATTTTTTAAAACTATATACACAGGTTAATTATCTGACATAATTAGTTGCCAAAACTATTCAAGTCTGATTTGCAGAAAACTCAAGAAGGCCTATTGAGTTAAGTAACACTCTTGCGTTTTCTGTGCAAATAATTAGTTCATCTCTAATAAGAACAGCTGTTTTGTGATCAAGAATAATTTTTGGAGATTCATATCACAACAGTGGTTACTGTTAGAACAAAAATACATACAACTTGAATCTGGGCAAAAAAAATAAAAAAATCATAAGGTGTTCTTTTAGCATATTGCTGGATTTATTTACTGGTAATTTTCAATTCTCTAGAAGCAGTGGTAAACGTTTAGAATTTTTCCAGGTAGAAATGTAAATAATTTCTGTTCAGTAGAAGAGATAAACCTAAACATCATGCATTACAAATTTGTTAAACCTTAGCTAGTTTTGCATGTAACCCAGCAATCTATCAAATTTTGTCTCTCTCTCTTTCTCTCTCTCTCCATATATATGCACACACACACAAATAGTGAGATAAATATCAATTTTGACAAATGTTCATTTTATATTTGTGAGTATGAGAGTCAGTCACACTTTTTAAACGTTTTAAAATTACGTATTAACAAAATCTATTTCAAACGTTCTATTACACCAGATTAAAAGATGAATATACTGATTTATGGTTAGCCTTTGTAAAATACCTCAAAGTCACACATTTAGGATTAGATGGAGTAGGATATGAATACAAAAATTTGATTCTATAGTATGTATTACTATTCAACATTCTAAATGAATAAAGTCACCTTAAAACAATTGACCTCGTTTTATAACATTATCCTAATAAAAAAACTAAGATGAAAAATGCATGTTTGCAAAATCCCCCCATCCACGTGATTAAAATATTTTAGACCTTTAATAAAATGTTTTCATCTTAGCTTCTAATGTGATTCTGAAAGCTATTTGCAAGGAAAATTATAAAATCATAAATCTAAGTTGATGACTAAGTCTAGTATTTGACTTCACACTATAATTTTTATTTATCTTTGACTATAAAGTCCTCCTCAAAAACATATTTCAGGAATGCTGAGATAGCTCAACAGGTTGAGTGCTTGCCTTGCAATCATGAGGTCCGGGGATCGAATCACAGGCCCAGCCCATGCAAACCCATATTCTGACCTATGGTACAAGTGGTAACTGCTAAGAAGGCAGAGAAGGTTCTCACCTCCCATTCAGGAGGTTCCTAGTTCAATTTCTGTCCTGTGCAGCTCCACATCCACCTGTGTGGAATGAAACTATTTCACAACTAATTATGTACAACTAGGGAGACTGCCCTGGGCCCTCCCCGCTTCTTTCTCGTTTCTTTCTCTCACCTTTCTTCAAACAATGAAAATAATATTAAAAACAAACAAACAAACATAAACATATTACTTGTACTAGACAATTTAGTAAAGATTATCAATTGGATTAAACATGTCTTTCTTCTACAACCAAAATGATTTGAGTATTTTTACTATCTTAGATCATCATGTGTCTTACAAAGAAAATCAATATTAATTACACCAAGCATAACATCTTATATTCGTCACTACATTGAATAAGGATTTAAAATTTAATTCTGACACAAACAAAACATTCACTTCCTGAAGATACATTATGCCATAAAATCATCATGGTAATCCTATAAAAATATAGGGTCTAGCATAAGTAAGACCCCTTTTTATGACCTGGTAATCTATTATGTCTTTTATTACAAAATCATAAGTATGCCTTGTATAATAATGTATTGGAAATCAAACATTATAAACTTTTTCAAAGGATAACTTTATTAATTAATAACATCCCCTTTAATAAAATAAGTATTTATTAAGCTATTTCCATTTTAATTTCATTAAACATAGGAAACAGCACTGGTATTTAAAATTAATTCAATAACAATGCTATATAAACTTCAAATAAGTGTATCTACGCTTGCCCCTCTCTACTCTCTTATGCATGAGACTACAATTACGAGTCCTCAGGTTAACATTTATTTAAAAATAAATCAAATTGTCTTCTCTTCTAGATGAATTGAGGGAGCTTTGGAACTCCAGCAGCACCAAAACAGCCCACATTGCTAAACAGTGAACGCGGATTACATTGATTTGCTGAATGTACTTTGCAGTAACGGTAGTTTCTGAAAGGCCTCTGCAGTATATTTTCTTATTTGAAGTGAATGGGATATAAACTGTTCTTGTACTACATCACAAAAATTAGTTTCTTGGGATTAGCATAATGCAATTCTCTGAATCCTCCTTTCCACTTTACTGTTTCTATGTGCCTGTTTGTTTATAAGAAAGCACTATCATTCACTCCGATTCATTAAGGAAATGCCTAAGCAGCACAGTTCTGTATAATTTTGAGCATCGTTTTAAAAATTGTGCATGATAAAACTGGATCTGTGCAATTTTCTATTCAGCTTTAACACTTTCCATTGAGACATATCTTAGATTTATTTCAGGGAGGATTATGCCAAAAATATGATCAAACTGCCATAAAATTGTGTAAAAGCAGCTACACTTTTATTCAATAGGTTCATTTTGATATGAATATTGTTTGTTAAGGGCTAACAGGTAAGATGATTTGCTATTTCTATTATGAAAAAAATTATACCCAACTACTATATAGTATTTCATCGCAAAATATATCTCAGAATGAAAATATATGGTGCCAACTAGATTGCATACCATGGCTTACCTGAATACTTTGATTAATTGTAAACAATGATACGCCAAATGTAATGTATTATTTAAAATAGTCAGAATATCTCCCTTCATTGATCGATTCTTTGGAACACCTTTGAGTATTTATTGCTTTATACAGAGTTTGTTTTTATAATTAATTTTTTCAATTAAATTTGACATATAATATATTAGTGTCAGGTGTACAAAATAACAATTAAACATTTATATACCTTATAAAGTGACCATCCCATAAGTATAGTACCCATTTGGCACCATACATAGTTATTAAAATATTATTGACTACATTCCTTATAGTGTATTTTACATTAATGTAACTACTTTTATAACTGGTAATTTGCATACAGAGTTTATATGTGATCATGCATACGTCATTTAATTGGCTGTGTTGTCTACCAGGCATTCTATTCTCCATCTAATTGTACATAAAACTATCTAAATCATATCTTAAAACAGTCCAAATATTTGTATATTCTGTGTCTGAAGCTACACAAATTTTCACATGAAAACCCCTTTAAGGTCAATTGGTAGATTGTCAGTGGGCTCATGCTAGCTACTTCAAAAATTAGTGGAGAGTTAAAAAAAAAAGCGTACAAATTAGGTTCAAATTAGGAGAATGAAGAGGTGCCAGGATAGTTCAGCAGGTTGAGCCTGTGCAGCCCCACATCCAACTGTGTGAAATTAAACTATGTCACAACTAATGATGTACAACTACAAAGACTGCTCTGCACCTTTCCCACTTCTCTCTCTCTCACCTTCTCTCAAACAATAAAAAATAAATCTCAAAACAAAAAATTAGGATAATGTTACAATGCTACTTGCTGTCTTTTGTTCCAATATTTCTATTAATTAATAATCAAGAGTTAAGTACAAATCCAGCTTTAAACCAATCAGAAAAGATGTGGTTTTTGTCTCTCCTTACCTGATATTTTAAATACTGTGTCTGGATTTGTTCATTCTTTCATCATCTTCTGCTGACCTTGACTGACCAATTTCAACATTATCTTACCAATGTCACAAGTTGATTAGATATGTGTGTCTGTCTTTATGTTAGCCTTAAATGACAACAAAATAAAAATAAAACTCATCCTAATGTTTCATTAACTCACATTCTAGAATGAAAAGGGTTTGTGTATAAATCACGTGATGCAAATACACACATAATTATAAAGAAAATGACTATAAAAGTTCATAACATGCTTTCTATAAATTAATCCATTTCCAAAATTATTAATATCTATTTTATGACATCATTGTTCTGGGCACAAGAACTAGAAAAAATAATTATAAAAACACATAAGAGGCATTTTCCTTGGATTAAATATTTTTTATAGAGATGTTATATTGTGACTGGCATTTTTATTTATTATAGAAGATAAAGTAGGATTTTTACAGAAATTTAAATGGTAGGAGCAAGGTTCTTTTGAGCACAGGAAAGATACAGCAAAGCCAAAAATGATGTAAAAAGGATGATAACCTGGGTTTCCATAGATGACAGAAATCTTAAGAATTGTAAACTAATGGTGTCATTATTGAGAGAGAGAGAAAAACAAAAAACAAAAAACTGGGAGACTTCAAACCCTTCTTTCCAATGGAAACAGCCTTAGGTATATTGGTGATTCTTCACTATAAAGCATTATTTCACATTACCTCTCTAATGTCTCTTTTTCAGAGGACAGATAACATCTAGATTGAGCTATGATGTATGGGAGAGCTGGGTTCATGTCCGACTGGCCTCTTTGAAGCATTTTTTTCTGTCAGGGGAGCTTGGGATGAATATACAGTATAGCATAATGTTGAATTTTACATAAGCCCCGTGATTCTGGAAAACTCCACTTTTCAATATTCCATCTTCTCCTAGTTCAATAGGCTCCTTCCCACTCTTTTAAAAATCCTTTCAAATAAGTGTCCCCTTATAAGCTTAGGTTTTTTGTTCTTGTTTATTTTTGTTTTATTTGGCTTGACAACATCTTAATAAAGGAACTGTGACTCAAAGAGATAACTAAAAAGTCTTATATTTCTTTTTAGCTATGTAATATCAATATCTATTTGCCCTCAAATATTCCTTCCCTTAGACATGCTCTACTTAAAGCTTCTTGAAGTGAGCTAAAATCATGGGTGAAAAAATGGGGTTCTATAGAATGTAGCCTCACAGGGTGATCTGGTCATAAATTCCTAACTGGGCAGGTCATGGTGGGTAGTCACAGCCCAGGCCTATAATTTCATTCACCTCCAGGTAATCTTCCTTATAATCCCTCCTTACAGGTTTGGACATTTCTTACCTCAACAGAAAAATAAACAAATAACCTATGGGTCACCAATACAAGAAATACACAAAACTGTAGAGAATTTTTATAAGTGCTTGTTTAAGTCAAACTGACGATAATGCCAGGAGCAAAATTTCACATGCTCTGGGGAATAACAGTTTTGCAGCTTCTAAAATGCATTTGAAATTAAGGAGGGGAGGTAAGGAAGATTGGAGAAATCTAGGCAGGAATTGGATTACAGGATAGTTAACAAGATTACGCGCTCTCTTGAGGGTTAATACCCCTTTAAGGGCTATTACTTCTGGTATTGTTACTGAAGGAAAACAGTATCCAGGCTCCTGCTGCCTGCGCTGCTCAGCCAACAGACTGACACAGGAATTGGGTCATAGAATAAGCGTTTGTTACAAGGGCCCCCATTATCCAAGTTGGTGGAGGTTGGGTGGAAGAAAGGAGAGAAGCCTGTGTTTCAGAGCTACATACCACATGCAAAGAGAAGTAACCCTGCTGCCACCCACAGACCTGTCCTAGATCACACCTGGAGCCTTTCTCCCTTTTAACAATACTGTCCCTTGGAGAAGACTGGAGGCTGCAGAATGATGTTCCACGTGGATCTCCGAGGCAGCAGGAAGCGAAGACCAAAAAGGCCCAGGCAGAAAGAATAGGGCTGTCTCTGCCCTTCCTCTGCTCACCGTCCTCTGGGGAGCACAGGCAGCTGGCAGTTTAGTCCTTCAGGTGGACCTTAGACTTCCACAGAAATAGAGGGGCCGTCTCTGGTCTTTCAACCCAGCGATCCTAGTGCTGAGCGCACTTACTGCCAGCTATCAGCTTATTTTCTCCGGCTATGCTCCCAGGGCCGGGCTTGGCCCACTGTTGTTTTTGAAGGTCCTAGCTGCCTCCCTCTTGAAGACAGCAGACATCTCCAGGTTCCAAACACTCCTGCACAAAAGCTCTGCATCCAAAAAGCCCTCCTTCTGTATTTATATCCTCACCAGTAATTGACAGGAGGGTCTCTCTTCCTCTGTCAATCATTGCCCATTACCACTAATTACTCACTTCCACCAGCCTGCAATGTTTCAGTTCTTATGAGTTTCAATCCATTTCTGCCAATTATATCTATCTTTGTCAGCTCCCCCTAGCTTTCATGGTGACAGAGGGGAGATCTGAGAGGTGCCTGCCTGCTTATTTACAGCTATTCTGGGCAACTTCTGCCTTTAGGGGCCCCTCCCTTCTTCACCCTGCTACAGTGTTACAAAAGTGTATTAACTT
>PVKE010042875.1:0-13577 GCA_004027555.1 Craseonycteris thonglongyai
AAAAAAAAAAAAAAAAAAAAAAAAAAAAATCTATCATTTCAACGAAGAACTTAGGAATCATTGAATTATTTTCTATTTGAAACCTCAAATTTAACAATAAAATATAATAATAAAAATTTAAAAAATAATAATAAATAAATAAATAAATAAATAAATAACAAAAAAAAACCCTCTCCAACTATGTTTCTTGTTGTGGCGCTAACAGAATAACCTTCCATAGAAACACACGCTAGCACAAAGCTACTAGCCAAGGACTTCCTTGGTTACAATAAAAGAGACTTGAGTCCCAAACACCTGGTTGAGGCAATCCAGTTGTAAAAGACATTTTGGAGACAACTTGAAATTTTTGAAAATGGGCTGAGTATGACATGATATTAGGAAATTATTGTTCATTTTGTCAAATGTGATGATGGCTTTGTGGTGATATAGGAACAGGCACTCCATTTTTTATAGATATCGACTGAAGTTTTTCTAGGTGAAATGTTACATCCATAACTAACCTAAAAATACTTAGAGATAAGAAAATTGATGAAGCAAATATGGCAAAATGTTAACAAATGTTAACGTTAGGTGCTAAAAATCTGATGGCTTATTATGCTTGTCTATATGCTTACAATTTCCCATAAGAAAATAAGATCTTGGGCATTAAGCAATAAGAGAACAAAGACCCCTGCCTCCTGGTAGTCACACCCTTACGTGGCCACCGTCTGCCATCCCTTGAATGTGCGCTGGGCTTACAGACTCACTTCTAATAAATAGAATAGGGCAAAAATGCTGGAATACTACTTGAGAGATTAGATACAATAAAGACTTGGACTTTGGACTTGCCATTTCTTGTTTCTCTCTCTTGTGCTTTCTCAGTCTCTCTTTTCTGTGTGCCCTCCCTCTGGGGAAAGCCAGTTGCCACGTTGTAAGCTGCCCTACAAAGAGGCACACGGCAAAGAAATGATACCTCAAGCCAACAGCCAGGGAGGAACTGAGGCCTGACAATTGCCATTCAGTGAACTTGGAAGTTTTGAGATGACCACAGCCTGGTGACAAACTCTGAGCCATCGGATGCGCTGAGCCATTCTGGATCCCTGACCTACAGAAACTATGATATAGTGAACTGTTGTTTTAAGCTGCTAAATTGTGGTATAATTTGGTATATAGTAAAGGAGAACTGACCCAAATATTATGAGAAATAAAACAAACTCAACACATCATAGTGCTAGAGACATTTTGAAATATTGTGATTTTAATTTCTGTTTTCTATTAGAAGTTAGTTCCTCCTATTTCAGGAGTTAATCAGTTTAGCAGGAAAGGGATGTCTGTTTGGCAGTAGGAAATGATCGCTAAAAATTAAGAAATACTGAGCTGTCATTCTGCAAGAAAACACGTCTATGAACTTGTAATTAAACCCAAAAGCATTTATAAGACACCTACACTTTGTGCAACCATGTTTTAGATGACAGCATAAAAACAACATAATTAAAAGATAGCCTCTGCCATTTATTGAACTAGAGTCTATCGATGCATAAACTACTCACTGAGATTGGGCAAGGCAGGTTTCGAAGCCATTTTCATGCTTCCAGACCATCTGGATACCTCACACGGAAACTCCAAATGGACGACACAGCTTCTAAGATTTGGTTAGCTTACTTCTAGAAATTAGTTGATATAATAGGAGGGGATACAATTAAACACGCACATCTGGCAATGTCATGTAAGACAGTGGCATAAGCTTGAAGGCAGGAGACTCCATTTCCAAACTTCTCTTTAAAATAAGCAGAAAAACATACCAATAAGAGAACATTTGCAATAATAATTCATTAACAAATATTTATTGAGGACCTGCTGTGTGTTAGTGACTGTGTGGTATGCAGCATAACAGAGGTGAATAAACCAGACATGGACCCTGCCCTCACAAAGTTTATCCTTTAGTGGATGGTGTATGAATAAATTCTAGCTATAGAAGGGCTGTCTGAAAAAGGGGCCAGCCATTTTCAGTATAATGAGAACGGTTACATGGTTGGATACTTGCAGGACCATCCTTATATATTTTGATGCATACTATGAGGGAAAAACACAGCATGGGAGGACCACTTCCCTGAGGAAGCTGAATTTAAGCTGTGGCCTGAAGGATGAAGAGAAATAAGAGTATTTCTTGTGGAGTCAGCAGCGTTCCCAAAGGCCTTGAGATAGAATGAACTTGGTCTGAAAGGAACAGAGAGGAGATCAGTGAAGCTTGAGTGTGGGGAGTCTGAAGATGAAAGAGGAGATCCGTAGCCAGGAGAGAATTTCCTATTTCATCTGAAATGTAGTAGAGAGCCCCTGAAGGGATGTAAGGGGGGGCTGACCGGGGCTGATGTGTACAGTTAATAGATCACTGTAGCTACTGTGTGGGGAATGGTGGGAGAACCGCCGGGCCAGCTGAGGCTGACCTCTGAGATGTGTACACAACATTCTCTTGGGCCTGTCTGTTCTGTATCTTATCGTTACTCTCATCATGTCCTCCCGCTCCTTGTTTTGTCTTCCATGTTTACTAAACTCATCTTCTAAAGTGCTCATTCCATTTTCGGAAGTACCCAATTCTCTGTTTGTAGAACAGTTTAAAATTTTGCAATTATGCTTTTCATCTGAACACAGACTTTTCAAGTCCTCAAATTGCATTTTCTTCGTGTCTGTTTTGTCTAGTTCCATGTGTGCAAGATACCTTTTATCTGTTGAAAACAGTTTTATGGTTTTTCCCTTTCTTTAACAAAGTGCAAGACAACTTCACAGTAGGAAAAACTAAAAGGGACAGATAAGCAAAAATGAGGAAAATAAAAATATAGTTGTAATTGCACACTTCAGAGATAAATTTTCCTATAGGATGGCAAATTTTGTGCCTTTTGATTATCTATCTTCTTTCACTTAAAATGCATCACAAAAATCTTTTCTTGTGATTATTCACCTCCAACTTGTTTTAAAGCTGAATAATACTGGTGTGTATATGCTGTTGTTTCAAACAGTGTCTTCTTTTTTTAACTACCCTGGAAATGTTACAGTTTCCATGGGTCTTCAGGACTTTTTTCCTTTTTGCTCTATGTAATATCCTCGAGGGAGTTCATCTATTCTCTTGGCTTTAAGAATCACTTAAAATAAATGATGCAAGCACAAAGCTATACCCTTAGCCCAAACCATTTCCTACTTGGCTTCAGACTCATACCTAGCTATATGCCTAATAGATCCACCCAGATATCCAAAAGCACTCTTCCTCAAATGCCAGCAGATATTGGCATCACCTGAAAGCTTAGTCAAACACAGGTTGCTAAGCTCTGACCCTATGAGGTTCAACTCAATACATTTGAAAGGGAACCAAATTTGCTTTCTTAGCAAGTTCTTTAGTGCTGCTGCTGCTATTGCTCTGGGGACCACACTTTGAGAACCACTGGCCTACAGATACCTCCAATTCAGAATATTCTAAACAGCCATCATTGTCTTCACCCTCAAGGCCTCTCATCCTTGCCTTCAACATTTCTGTTGTACAGCTGACCCTTGAGCAACATCAGGGTTAGGGGTGCCAACTTCCTTTGCAATCAACAAGTTGTATATGTAATATTTGACTCCCCAGATCTTAACTACTAATAGCCTACTGTTGACCAAAAGCCTTTCAATAACATAAACAGTTGATCAACACACATTTTGTGTATTATATGTATTATATACTGTATTCTTACAATCAAATAAGCTAGAGAAAAGAAATGTTATTAAGAAATTCATAAGGAAGAGAAAGTACATTTACAGCATTTATTGGAGGAAAAAAAAAAGAAGGAACTGCATATAAGTGGACCCACACAGTTCAAACCTGGGTTGTTCAAGGGTCAACTGCAGTATAAAATTCCTAGAGAAATGTGTTCATATCATTTTTCTCTGTACTGCTCATTGTATTTTTCTTTTTTTTTTTATTGTCAAACTTACTGGGGTGACATTGGTTGGTAAAAATTACATAGGTTCCAGGTGTACAATTCTACATGACCTCATCTGTGTATTGCATTTTGTGCTCACCACCCAGAGTCAATTCTCCTTCCATCACCACGTATTTGATGCCCCTCTCCCTAACTCATCTCCCTCCATACCCTCAGGTCACCACTAAACAATTGACTGTATCCATGAGTGTTTGTTACTTTCAGTTTTATATGCCACCTATACGTGAAGTCATAGGGTTCTTGATTTGTTTTTTATAAAGAACACTTACGTGTAACCTGCACTTCGATCAAGAAACAGAACATGGCCCCCTGTCCTAGAAGCCCCTCCATGGCCCATTCCAGTTGTTTCCTCCCATCAATCAAACTGACCTGAGACACCAGGGATTGGTTTTGCCTAGCACTGTGCCACACATATGAAATGAATCACATAGTATGAGATTCTTTGTGTCCAGCTTCTTTCCCTCCACCTCATTATTACAAGTGGTGTCGACTTCACCCTTCCTGTGTTTGTCAGGTGCGTGACAAGAAAGGTCAGGCACCTTCCAGCGCCCCCTGCCCCTCCTCCCCACTCTCACATCCAGCCTATGACCAGGTCTGTCAACTCTAACTCCTAGTTATGTCTTCAACTCATCTTCAGAATTAAACCCTCAACAAGGGCTCTCCTCACCTCTCCTGGGAACTATTAGCCTTTTGCACTCAGATGTCGAGTGTGACTCAACCCGGTTAGCATTGACACCAGCTCGTATGTCGAGCCACACCCAAGTGCAAAGGGTTAAGATCATCCTTCAACTGGTTTCCTTGTCTCCTTTCTCTTGAATCCTCCACTTTGTGCCTATTTGATTATTTTAAATAAATGACACTCTCCAAAGTGAAACACCAGGAACCAGGTCTTCAAATATTGTCATCTCTTTCCCTTTTCCCTGAAATGTCATCTGTTCTCACTGCAAATGGAGGCTAACACATGACAGAAAGTAGTCAGTTACAAGTCCAGTTCTCTTCTTCCACTTGGGGGAGATAACTTATTTTCCTTAGTTCCAGTTACAAAGAAAAATCCTGGGGAAAGATGTTGATTGGTCCAGCCTGGGCCAGGTGACCAGCTCTGGATGCCCAGAAAGCACAGCGTGGCCATAGGAGACCCACTACAGGTGTGGCATCTCCAATGCCTTCAACCACACACTGGAACCTACACACAATGTGTAATTGGAGTTCTGGAAGGCTTGATTTGAGTGAACACATGAAAAAACAAACAAAAAGGTTCTGGGTAGGAATACTGAAGCCACACCATTAGTCATATCATAATGACATTTCCAAATGCCAAGGAGAAATGACAACTGTACCAGAAGAACATTATACTAATTACTAGAAGATGGAAAAATGTTCACAGATTATCAGGAAATAGAAATTTTCTCTTAGAATTCTGTACTCAGACTATTATTCAAACAAGAGGGGAAAAGTATGACATGTGTGTACTTACAAAGAGAAACTTTTAAGTTCTAGAGAAAATTATTTAGTCAATCACTTCAACAACAAAAACAAAGAAGACTGAATGCAGTCTCAAGAGGGGAAAAGAAAAGATACATTAATGAGCAATAGAACCACTAAAACCTATAACCAAGTCTAAAATGTGGTTAATGGAGTTGTGAGATGTAATGCTATCATTTAGAGAAGAACCTTACAGTGAATGATACTAAGTCAAAAGTATATTGAAATTAAGGTGCTGGGTTATGAAAATAATTGGGAGGATCGAGGTAGAAGGTAAATAAAAGTGTACTAATGTTCTTTAGTTTTTGAAGAATACTGTTATAAATGCTATTAAATTCTGATTATTCAAAGTCAATGTTAAATTCTAACAGCTACAACACACACACACACATATACACATTGGGAGAAAACTGATAATCAAAACATACCATATAAAAGCTTATGACAAGAAAGCTCGGGAACCAGTAGCTCATAAAAAACATCCGGGTTAACTTTGCTGATCCTTAAAGACTCAGCCAAAATATCAGTCTCCGAGCAGATTCCCTTGGGCCTCACAAAAGGATCCATCACTGTTCTAACATAACAACCCAAACTTCTTTCAAGGTGAATGGCTAAGCAAACATATGATCCATTTACATAACATTCTTAAAATGACAAGATCACACAAATGAAAGACAGAGTAATGGTGGCCTGTGGTCATAGCACCTTTTATTCTTTGTTCATGACATTTCTCATACCTTGTAAACATTCAGTCTATAATGGGGGCAGTGGCTGTCTACTGTTCACAGTTTTTGAAACAGTGACTAACACACCATTTGACATAGAGTATGGACCCAACAAATTACTTGTTGCTGAATGATTACAATTTGGTGTTTACTATTATGTTTTTTTACTATTCGGTTACTATTCCTATTCCAGTACCATAGGATTTTTAGTGCAGTATTTATAGTATTTACTTATAACTGATCAAGTAAATGCCTCCCACTGATTCTCTTTTAAAATTCTCTTGACAACTATCATATATTTAGAACCAGCTTGTCCAGGTCCAAAGACAAACAAACAGAAAAGATAAATGGGATTCTGATTGTAATCGCCTTATATGCCTATATTCATGTGGAAAAGATCAACATTTGCATTACATTGTTTTCTGTCAGAGTCAAGCAGGATGCATTTTCCCTTGCTATGGTATCCCCCAGAATATAAGCGAGGCATTCAGTTGCTTGACACATTTTAGGGGCTTTGGTTATCCTCACAGGAGACAATGGACAGAGGGAGTCAGGTAACACCCCTCTACCAATCCCATCCTCAAAAGGGAGCAGAGTGCTGAAGCATTGCCTCAGAAGATGTTTGGCTTACTTTGCGCTTTGTCCTAGGAGTTCTCTGATTGTTTCCTGTCCTTGTGAGCTCTTACACCTTCATAATCTTCCCCATCACTCACACACACACCAAAGCATCCAAGCAGCAGCACCATCTTGGATTCGAGACCCAGCCCCTAAAGTTCTAGATGTTCATACTAGTCAGGAAAGCAAGCCCACTTCGCCTTTCCACCTGAAGTCTTACTTATAGAGGAATGTAATGGTTCGAGAGTCTGGAGGTGGCCACGTTTTCTCATTGATGGAGATTTTTAACTCAGCCAGGAAGAAACGCAATAAAGGCGAGGCAGATGGCTGGCCATTCTACCATGCTGCCTTAGGTTGGCTCCGGGAAAGAGTAGGGGGAGGGAGCAGAGTTTGACAGTTTTCTGCTTCTTTTGATCCTTTCGCACATTTTATTTTGATATTTGACAACCACGTGTTTAATAATGTTATAACTCTAAACTCTCTTCCTCCTGGTCTTACTTTATGTCCTTCAGAAAAGTTGCAAACCACAAGGTAAACAATTGCTTATAATCAAAATTATTCTTGAAAATTCTTTAAAGGGCCCCCCAAAGAACAATACACAGATTGTAGTCTCTTGCAATAAACTCAACACAGTCACTTTTCCTGCAGTATTGACACAGATTGTTTTTTCGTAAGTTGAACACCCAGTAAAGGACTGGCTTATATTCGGGGGCTCTAGTGCATGAAATATATATATCTTTAAAAAAGAAGAAGAAGAAACATTTGTAGCATGCAGTAAGCTCAAATTTGATTCATATATGATAAACAGGCATACAATATGATTCTACTATATTGCTCTTTATGTGCATTATTTTCTTATGAAATGTATTCCCAAGTAGTTTATAGTTCCTATAGTCACTATGAATGAAATCTTATTATTTTATTTCAAGGTTTTTGTTGTTGTTGTTGGGTATAGCTAGAAAATGGGAAAGCTATTGATTCTGTACATTTTTTGTGTTCTATTAATTTAATAAATTCTTTTTGTTTTATTAATAGTTTTATAACTGATGTTCTTATATTTTATAGGTATACAATCATATAGTCATATCAGTAGTTAATAATACATTAACAATATTATTGTATTTCAATATTTATACTGCTCATATTGCTTTCTTAGATTGTGATATTTGCTTAAACCTTTAGAATGCTTAAAAAATAATGACAATGAACATCTTATTGTTTCTTAAGTTAATGTTCATTATTTCCCCCTGTCATAATTATTACTCTTCATTCCTGGTCAATTATCTTCATGATTTTCAAGAAGTTTCCTCATAAACCTTATAATAAATATAAGTTCAATATTTAGCTTAAGTCATGAATGACTACTTGTTTAAGAAACCTATACAAAGGCTGCTAGATAGGGTTTATGAAGAGGTAAATAAGTAAATTGGTTAAGTTAGATATATTCTCCATGTTCTTAGGCTTGGGAAATATACTCAGATATCTTTAAT
Source organism: Craseonycteris thonglongyai (assembly GCA_004027555.1). NCBI lineage: Eukaryota > Metazoa > Chordata > Mammalia > Chiroptera > Craseonycteridae > Craseonycteris > Craseonycteris thonglongyai. The sequence goes on from PVKE010042875.1 coordinate 8,263, forward strand.
AATAGGGAATCATTTAAGGATATCCAAGAATATGAAGTAGCATGGGACAGGGTCTCTGCAATTATGTCCTTGTGCTTCCCAGGCTTAGATGGAAATAACATCAGAATGACCTAGCATATATTTAAGTTTCTTAGAGTGCAGACTGGTTTAAATTTTTTTTTTTTTTCAAATTGCTGGTTATGCTCTTTAAAAGAAGATCTAGTAGGATGGGTTTATACCATCCAATAATTAGCAGATTTTTATTGCAAGCCCATTCAGAGTTGATTAACCCCTTTTATCTTAAGTTATATAAAAAGTTCCCTAATGGATAATTTTGAATCACTGATCCAATCAGTTGTAAGTGTAGCCTACCTGTGTTCCATTAGATACAGTAATACATAAAAGGTAACCAATTTGATTTATTTCACTTAGCATAATATCCTCTAGGAGACAAATACCATATGACATCACTTATAGGTGAAATCTAAAAAATAAAATAAACAAACAAAACAGAAACAGACTCATAAATCCAGAGAACAAAATGATGGTATATGTAGGTACTAGACTTAGAAATAACTAATCACTATTTTTTACATCTGAAACTAATACAATATTAAATGTCAACTGTAATTTTAATAAATAAATAAATAAAATTTTAAGTAACCAGTTTGGGCCATTTTTTTAAAAGAAAGATTTGCATGACAGATTTGAGGCTTCATGAATATAGTAAGCATTCTGCTCGCTGTATTAAATTGAATGCCAGATGCTGTGGAGATGTTTTTAAATGAATGAAAATTAACAAACTGGATTTTTGAAAGGAAATGGTTTTGGTTCCTCTTTTGCATTTTATTGGGAGCATGCAACACTTAAACATATAATGGCAGGTGAAGTATTTTATTTATTTATTTTTTTAAATCTTAATGCAATATAATATGGACAGTGAAAAGTTACTAGGCATTCAAAGAAGCAGAAAATTATGGCCCAAAATGATGAGAAAATTAATCAACAAAAACATTCTAAAATGACCCAGATGCTAGAATCTGAAAATAACACTAAAATAAATTATTATAACTATAGTCCATATAGAGAAGGAAGATTGAACACATCAAGTAGAAACATGCAAAATATAAAGAACATAATAGAACTTTTAGGCATGAAAATCACAATGTGAAAGATGAAAAATTACATTGGATAGAATTAATAGCAGTTCCAATAACACAGATAAAACAATTGGTGAACATGGAGACATAGTAATAGAAATTATCCAAAGTAAAACAGAGAGAAAAAAAGCCTAAAAGAAAGAAGCAGAAAATCAGTGAATGTGGGACAACTTCAAACATCCGCATAATGTTCATATAATTGGTATGTCCGGAGAATAGGATGAAGGATCCAAGGAAATGTTTCAAGAAATAAGGCTGAAATTTTTAACGTACTGTAAGAAAAAACTATCCATCTGGAATTCTATGCCTGCAAAAAAATTATGTCAATGAGGAAGGACAAATGCAGACTTTTGCAGACACACAGAAGCTGAAAGAAATCAGCAGCAGCAGGCCTGCACTATAACAAATAAAAATGACCATTAAAAAAATAATAAAATAAAAAAATAAAAAATAAAATGATCATTGATGTCCAATGGAAATCTGAAGCCACACAGAGGAGTGAAGAGCATCAGAAATGGTGAATATGTGACAAAACAGGATAAAAGAATTTTTGTGACCTGTAAAATATTTCTAAAAGAGACTTCATTATTTAAGACAAGAATAAAAACAATGTATTGTGGTATTTATAACATAGATACAAGAAACTTATATGACAAAAATAGCACACAGCCCAGGAGGGAGGGATGAATGTATACAACTGTAAAGTTCTTATTCTCTATATAAAACCATATAATATTACTTGAAGGTCGATTATGATCAGTTAAAGAGGTATACTATAAACACGAAAGCAATCACTAAAACAAACAGAGTTATAGTAAATGAGCCAATAAAGAAGACAAAATGAGATCATAAAAATCATTAATCAAAAGAAGGCAGAAAAGGTGGAAATGGAATAAAGAACAGATGGGAGAAATATATTCTACTCTGAGGAAATAATCTGAAGTACAAAAGTTAGAAGCAATGGTGTTTATCAATCTATCTATAACACAAAACATTGACAACAACCTATCCAACGATAGGGAAATGGTTAGTAAATGGCATGATGCACTACTACGCAGACACTAAAACTGATGCTTATGAAGAACTTGTGGTAACATGAGAAAATGCTGATGTTATAAAATGAAGGCAGAATATAAAATGTTATAGTGAGCATTACCTCAACTACAAAAACTACGATAGGAAAAAGGCCAGAAAAAAACAAAATGGTGTGACAATGATGATATTTTTCTGTTGTTGTTTTTTTTTCAATTTTCTATAGTAAGCTTATAGTCATTGTTTTACATTATGAAAAAAAACAAACCAACAGTAATTAAACTCTTAAATTTTGTCAGGTCCTGTGCTAGACCTATTCATATATTACCTCATGACTTCTCACAACCTTGCGAAAATTGAAATATTTTCTTACATGTTTAGAAAGAAAATTGAGGCTCAGAGAATAAATGTCTTGGTTTGTGCATTCAGTACGTAAGTGTTGGGTGTTGGCAGGTTACTGGTGTTTTCTGTGTAGGTTTAATTTTTTTACTTGGATATTAGGAACGAAATATGGTCTGATTTCAAACACCTTGGTATGTTATTGTCACAGAACTAGTAAGAAATAGCATGCAATTCTCTTTATTTGCTTTTCAACTTGGGGTATAGAAGACATATAAGATTAACTGATCTAATTCAATCATTTTTTTAAAATCTGATTGCCAGATATAAGCTGACCTTGTCCAAATAGAAAAAAAACTGCACATCTTATTTCTAATAAGTACAAATAGCAAAATGGGAACTATAAAAAATTCTTCAAGTTCCTACAGCCATGATCTTCTCGAAGACACATTTTTATTGATTAGAACCACAAATCCTTTGCCTGATGGACATTTAAGAAGACTTTATTCATAAAACAATAAAAACAAATATCTACTTGCTATTTGGACAGTCCCTAATCTTGACCGTCTTATAAAATCCCAAGAATTAACATACTGTTGATATTTTGTACATATAGGCACTTGTGTTGACTAAATACACGTATTACCAATTGCTATTCTTAATCACAGAATAATTTGGTATTTATACCAACATAATTGAAACTGATGCTAAGTACTTTTACTGTTTATAAAGGCAGGGGAATCTAGTTTTAAAATAACTCAAGTATCAAACTTGAAAGAATAATCAGTTTTAAAATAAAATAACCCAGAGAAATGTGCACACTGTTATTGACGGCCTGTTAGCAAAAGATATTTTTATCTCTTCCACTTGAATTTTCTTAATCTGTTGAATCCTCTAGCTAAAGAGGTTTGATCTGCTGCAAAGAGAAAGCAAAATATTGTGTTTTTGCTTTTTGAATGCTGGTTGCCTGGAGAGCAGACACAATGCTTCCACGACGACTCTGAAAAATCAGAAGCTACAAAGATGATTTTCAAAATTAAGGGCAACTCACAGCTGAAAATTATACCTTTGGGCAAAGTGCCAATGCTGGATGCATTTCACTGTGGTTTGGAGCTGAGCCAAAGTCCCTCAGTCCCATTTGTTCGGTTTTATAGCTAACAAAAATGAAATACTGAGAGTGTAGCTAAAATGGGGCAGTTTGGAAGTCAGCGTTTAAGGTCTCGCTAAGATGCCTGTTAACATGGAGCGTTGCGTGGTGAGAACAAGAATCACTAGGCCTTTTCAAACAACTAAGCAGAACCTGAGGTTGGAAGGAATGCGGCATATTAGTGCAGCGTCTCAGCCCCCCTGCCTGTACCAGTGAGCAGGCATTGCCAAAGGGGAGAGGGGTGGGGCTCAGAAACCCAAGGACCAGAACCACAGGCTGATGTTAGTTCAAAAACCACGATTTGTTAAAATCGCCTCAGGAGGTAACAAGACTCATTTCTAAAATAAACACGTGGTATCATTCCACCTGATTACTATACTAAAATGGTTCATTTTCACCTTACACTTAAATTAATGGCTAAAGATGGAATTGATTGGACTTCAGAGTTTTCCCCCAGCATAACTTTATTACTACTACTACTATTTTGCAGGCTGTGGGTAGAAAATGCTGGCTTAATTTCTCATTATGGACCAAAATTGGGGAACAACATAAACTTTCTTTATTTACAGGAAGACAGAGCTGGAGTTTTATGGGAATGTTACAACTCTTAAAAGGACCGACTGTAGAAAATACAAACAAAAAGAATAAAAATTGTTCCAAGTTAGCCACTGATAATATTTTAAGGTATTAATATCCCCCCCCATGAATCCAAAAGGACATAACATGATACTTCGCATAACAGTGGATCATTCTGCTTTGCGATGTTTGTTTGTTTTTTTTCACTTGATGGTTTTATTTTATTTTTTTCACAACCATATATCATGAATAGTTTTCCATTGTCTATTTCAAGTATAGGTAAAGAAATACTTTGAGTACCCATTTTTTAATGTGAGTAACAACATTCAGTGGATGTGATTTTTAATGCAAGAAATTCAAATGACTATTGCTTTTGATTACACAGATAGATATAGATAGACAGACAGATATAGATTAATATAGAGATATAGATTGGTATCAGTTGATATAGATCGATACCTATCTATATCATCTATCTATCTATCTATCTATACATTGTCTGAAAAGTATCTAGCCATGTAATATAAAAAAAAGAGGTATTTATGACTAGATATATATACTGTCCAAAAAATCCAGCCATAAATGCCTCTACTTTTCATATTATATGGCTGGAATATATATATATTTTTTTTTTCAAAAGCAATAGTCAGTTAAATTACACACATACACAATGGTTATTAAGAAATCTCTATTTTTGATAAAGGATCAAGAAATATACTGTGGGGAAAAGAAAGCCTCTTTAGTAAATGGTGCTGGGAAAACTGGAAAACCACATGCAAAAGGCTGAATGTGTACTGCGATCTCTCACTATATACCAAAATTAACTCAAAATGGATTAAAGACCTCCAAATAAGAAAGGAAACAATAAATCGCATAGAAGAAAACATTGGCCCTAAACTTATGGACCTGGGATTCAGGGAGGACTTTATGAATCTGACCTCAATGGCAAGGGAAGTAAAAGCACAAATAAACAAATGGGACCTTATTAAGCTAAAAAGCTTCTGTGCTGCAAAGGAAACCATCAACAAAGCAAAGAGGCAACCAACCAACTGGGAGAAAATATTTGCAAACAATGCCTCTGA
>PVKE010042876.1:0-13576 GCA_004027555.1 Craseonycteris thonglongyai
AAAAAAAAAAAAAAAAAAAAAAAAAAAAAAAAAAAAAAAAAAAAAAAAAAAAAAAAAAAAAAAAAAAAAAAGAATTGGGCAGAAAACAGTTGAGGTTTTATTGTCTTGCATGGCTTGTAAAATTCTGTGTTGCAGCTTAGGGGCACATTCTTATTCATGGAAGAAGGGCTAACATCACTCTCATTAGCATTGTGAGAGTCATCCATGCTATATGGAGAAGCACCAGGGAATGTTAAAAAGACCTTGTTCAATAAATAGAAAGATTACCAGTGCTGACAATATTATGATTGTAAATGTAGAGTAGAAAAAATTCTGAATTTTGCAAGAGTATCAAATTCACTGAAAATTAGTATCACCTAGAAATTTAATATTTAAAATTTGAAAGTATATGGTAGAAACTGGTCCATAAAATGAGACAGTTCCATGGTACTCCTCATTTATTAGAAGGACCTAACCAGTTTCACATTATATGGACTACTAGGTATAAAGTTGAGAGACAAAAAAGTAATGCTGATCATGAAAAGTGCTGTATTTTCTATTTTGGGGAATGCTGTTCTCAGACTAGTTACCAGATTTTTATACATGATATTGAGGCTTGCACTCAATATAATGACTCCAAAGTGGAACTCACTGGCTTGATCAAGAGACTTTAATTATGAAAATTACTGATGAATTTTGATCTCAGATAAAATCAAGACCATTAAGACAGAGTATTTCAAAGTCTAATTACTTGATATTTGCTGAAGTTCATTCTGTTTGAACTGATAGATTTAGCTGAGCTGTCCTTCAACATTGTACCATTAACCTCTCCTTTTAAAGCTTGTGATACGTTCCCTTCCAGCAGGCTATCTTTATTAGTCATTGGTCAGTTTTCTGTAGAATCTCCCAAAGGGTACTGTAAATAATTTTGTTTTTCTGAGAACAGTTTGGTCATGGACACTTTTACATTTCAAAACATGGAATAACAAATATAGGTCAAAACAAAATAATTTTAATTTCAGTAGCTCTTTTTTTCCATTCTAAAATTCTCAGGAAGGGCTTTTTGCTAATATATATTTGAAAATTTACATCTGTTGCATTTACCATGTCTCATACAACTATCAAGAATATTATATTTTAGAGTAATTAAATTTTTATATCATCTTTAATCTTTTTTATTATTTTGTCTTTCAATTTTTCGTTCAGTTTCAGAGGAGCAACTGACTGAATTTGTTGAGAATAAAGATTATATGGTATTGTTAAGTGCATTAAAATCTTTTAAAGATGAAGAGGAAATTGTGCTTTATGTACTGCACTGTTTACATTCCCTAGCAATTCCTTGTAAGTAACCTATGTACGTGACTTCTTTTTTTTATATCTGAAAGAATTACAATATTTCACTTTCCTGTGTTTTATACTTGTATTATTTAGAAAGTTGTGGATACTAAACCCATTCATTTAACTTGTATTTGTTGATGCCATATTGCAGCTGTCTCTGGGCTTGGTGTTGGTGACCAGTAGCAGAAAATATAAACATGTTTCTTGCTTTCTCAGAGTTCCTAGTAACATGGGAGATACAGATAAGTGCATAGGTGACTACAGTGTAGTATAAAGCAAGTGTTGGCTGAAGTATCGAGGGTTCTGGGAACAAACATAGAATGAGGCAAGATCTCTTAACAGATACTTGAATGATGAGAAGAGCTTTGTGTGCAGGGACTTGTGAGGAGAAGTTGAAGTGCAGGACAAAGTGTCCCAGGCCAGGGCATCTTAAGTGTAAAGATCTTGGAGTAAGAGAGAGTATAGTGTATTTAAGATAAAAGTAGCTCAGGAAACTGTGTTTATGAGTGTGAATGTGTGTGTGTGCACACACACATGTATAGCCCCAAGTGCCTACTTAATGGGGATGGAGGAAGGGCTTGCTAAGGGTCGGTTAAACTTTATTGTGATTTTTGTTTAACATTTTCTTGATGTTTTGATATCTAGCTACTTTAATCACAAAAGAAGTACAAATAAGAGAAATTAATTTGCTGTATATGCTACCAGTGGTTGCTAATGGGCTAAAATAATACTTTAGATTCAATTACTTCTCTTGCACATGAGCATTTGTATTTCACTTATTGCCTGTGTGGGTTTGTACAGGATATACACGTGCACTTATCTAGTAATATTTTCACCTTCACACATATGAAATTGTGAGGATTAAATGGGCTAAATACTGTGAAAATGCTGAATAGTCTCTGTTATGTAATGTGTTATAAAAACATTGACAGTATTATTACATTATGTGTATTTTATTTATATTATATATAATATACACATATGGCATCAGACATGGAAATCTGTAGATGTGAGACTTCACTAAAACGCAGTTCCTTTGTGAAAGAAAGCCCTTTCTTTGTGATGGTTACAAAATCCATCATTTTCTTATCCATAGGAAGTTAAACAGTTGGAAGTGGATGGGGCTGAACAATAGTGAAGAATAGAAGAATAGACATACTTTTAGATTTCTCTGAGTCATCACTGCCAAATAACTGAATACATTCTTGATTTCACATTTCCATGGCTATATTTAGACATTTATATATATTTTTAGGCTGTTTTTGAAATTCATTGTTTTCCACCCACATCTGACATAACTCCAGTGAAAATGTATTGATTCATAACATAAAGGTCAAAAAAAGTAGCCAAAAAAAAGAAAAATCAATGTTTTAAACACTGATACTAATAGAAAGATATTTGTCTTTGAGTCTTAGAAAAAAATCATGTCTGCTATTCTGAGTAAAAGCAGGACAAAATTTTAAGAGGTTACTTCCTTTCATTATAACATCTTTTTCTATATTTAATTTTTTTATGGTACAACTTAAACATTAAAATATACTTTGGGTGAAAGAGTTGGTTAGTTTGGCTATGCTGAGAAAGAAGGACAATATTTTCCAAATACCATTTTTTTTTGTTTTTAATAATAGTCAACATTTTATTCAGACATATAAATTAAATTTCTCCACAGAGGTTCACACACTCACTCTCTCTATTGATTAATTTCCTTTCCTGTGGATTCTTTCCTTCCTTTCTGGTTCACCAATGTTGGTCCCTTAGTCATATATTTTAATATTAGGCCTCTCCTCCCCCACCCCCCTAGCCCCCACTCTTTTTCCCATCTATCTGGGAGCTGAGGGGGGCTTGATTGGGTTATTTGCACACTAGCTGCTCTTGTGCTGCCCTTTTGGAATGTACAGGAAATAGATCATAGCTGATTTCAGCTGTGTGGTTATGTGACATAATCTTTATTTTCCTTCTGTTGATTTGAAGAAAATGAACAATTAAAACCCACTATCTAATGGAGTAATGGCTCATTAGGAAAGAGGCCCCTAATTCATTTGTTTGAAAATTGATGGCCAAGACATTATATTTTTAGCCTTATGTAAGAGCACTCTCAATTTTTTTCTTTATTTTAAGTTTTTAAGCCAAGAAACAGGAATAAAGCAACTTTTCCTTAATGCTAGAAATGACTACTAAGTCTTGCTATATTAGCAATGCACAACAATCATATTTTTAGTAGTTATTTGACAGAATGTGATATTTAAATTTAGAAATGTAACCATTATGCTGTCATATAGTCACAGTCTACATAAGATGTCTTTGTATGCATATTTCAAAGAGAAAATTATTACCTTATTGATAATTATGATTTCTTGAAATTTAGGCAATAATGTTGAAGTCCTCATGAGTGGCAACGTGAGGTGTTATAATATTGTGGTAGAAGCCATGAAAGCTTTCCCTCTCAATGAAAAAATTCAAGAAGTGAGTTGCTGCTTGATCCAGAGGCTAACATTAGGTGAGTTATAATTCTTGGTTAATTTATTATCATAGTCTATATGGCATAAGTATATATAGCACATGTATGTTGCATGTTGATGGATAAGTAACATACTTTGACATACATTGGGTGGAATTATGGTAAAATAGTAAACTGTTCTGCCATGCTTACACGGAATTATTATTTTTAAGATTTTATTTTTATTATTTGAGAGAAGGTGAGATACACAAACACATAGAAAAAGAGAGAAGGGGAGGTCCCAGAGCGGTCTCCATAGTTGTACATCATTAGTTGTGACATAGTTTCATTTGACACAGATTGATGTGGGGCTGCACCAGACAGGAACTGAACTGGGGGCCTCTCGCATGGGAGGCAAGAACCTTGGCCACCATCCGGTGGTTACCACTTTGCAGTTCAGTATATGGGGTTTGCACAGACTGGGCCTGGGAATTGAAACCTGTGCCTCATGATTGTGAGATAGGAGCTCAACCGCTGAGCTATCCCAGCATCTCCTTACATGGAATTTTAAAAGGAGTGGCGAAAATAGCTGTGTATAATGTAAGAGGAATCTTACCATATTTTTAGCACTACGTTTGAAGTATATGTAAGTATAATAGTTGGTACATACAAGAGAATAAGCATAATATGTAGAAAACATGAAGTGCAATGTAAAAGAACTCCCCACCCAACTTAAGTGTTAGTATATAACCAGTGCTCGTAAAGTTACTCTGGCCTGCTTCATTCCCCTGCTTCCTCACAGAGGTTAATAGTATTTGGAATTTTGTGTTGATAAATGTTTTGCTTCTAAATATAGTTATACCACATTTGCACATTCTCCTAAACAAAAGTGTTAATGTTGGCTTCCTTTTGTTTAATAAAAATGAAATTATGCTGAATGTTCATCTTTTGCAATTAACAAAAATTAACATTGTTTATACGACTCATAAATATGCTATTAGTGCTTCTTTCTTTGTGAAATACCCAATTTCACAGGGCATAGAACTTACCTGGGAACCTGTTAGAATGTTTTTAAGGTCCAAGCTAGATGTGGGAGACTCTGGTGGAGCTACCCTACCTTAGAGAAAGTCCAAGGATAATCTGTTGGTCACTGATTCATACTTTCCCTAAAGGCTAATCTGGCTTGTCCATTTGCTCTCAGCTCACCAGTTTTTATTTAACTTTCTGTTGAGTCTTCTGTCGCCCATCTTCCAGGATTGTCTCAAGAATACACAAAACAAAACAAAACAAAACAAAACAAAACAAAAAAACATACACATGAACCTAATTAAGAAACTATGAAAGTAATCTTCAAATATTGAGACATTCTTTTCACATCTCCATACTTGTAGATGAGGACCTACTTTAGCAAGAATATTTTATCATGTAGTCAAGTATGGGTTGAAATCAGGCTTAGAACCCAGATTTCTGTATCCCTAAAGAAAAGCATTTTTTTTTTCTAAAATGTAGTAGTTATTTACTGGTTTCTCTCTTCTTATCAGGTGAGATTTTTATTCATTATATTTTCATGAGGAAGGACACAGTTATGTTAGCTGAATGATATTTGAGAATGCTGCAATGTGACTGAAGTGCTGATTTCTTAAATCTAGCTAATAGAATAACACACATACAATTCTCTATTTCATGTTCTACAACATACCACAGTCAAGTTACAACTTGCATAACTTACATTAATAATGTGAGTTCACCTTAATCTCTTGAAATGAATCACAGGAAGAAGTGGTTTTATTATTGTAAGGAAATAGTATTTGATTACCATATAGGTCTATAATGGCACACTAAAGGTATTTGGCATTGTAGTGTTAAAATTAAATGAGACTATTAGCTGATTTCTCAATGGAAAACTTTGCAGGTCAGAAGGGATTGGAAGAAAATATTTAAAGTGATGAAAACCAAGAACCTACAACCAAGATTACTTTACCCAGCAAACTTATTATTTAGAATCAAAGGACAGATAAAGTGCTTCTCAGACAAGAAAAAGCTAAAAAAGTTCATCATTGCCAAACTGGTACTACAGGGATTGTTAGAGAAACTTCTTTGAAGCAAAAAGTAAAATTAAATAAAAATAGGAATAAAATGGTAATAGCTATGTATCTGTTAACCATTACTTTCAATGGATTAAATGTTTCAATCAAAAGATGTAGGTTGGCTGAATGGATAAGAAAGCAAGACCCTTACATATGCTGCCTACAGGAGACTCACTTTAGATCAAAGGACACACATAACTGAAAGTAAAGAAATGGAAAAATGATATTTCATGAAAATGGAAATTTAAAAAAGTTGGGATAGTAATACTTAAACTAGACAAACTTTGAAAGAAAGACTATCAAAAGAGACAAAAAAGGACCCACTAATCCCACTTTTGGGCATTTAACCAAAGAAATCCAAAATACTACTTTGAGGGGAAAACCATATGTTCGTTGTAGCATTATTTATAATAGTCAAGATATGAAGGCAACCTGGGTGTCCTTGAATAGATGAATGAAACATACATACAATGGAATATTAGTCATTAGAAAAAGAATGAAATCTTGTCATCTGCAGCAACATGGATAGACCTGGAAGTGTATGTAGTAAGTCAGACAGAGAAATACAAATGTTGTATGATTTCACTTACAAGTGAAATCTAAAGAACAAAGCAAACAAACCAATGAAACAGAAACAAATTCATAGATAGGACACAGAGAACATTTTGATGGCTGCCAGATGGAACGGGAGTTAGAGGGTGGGTTGAAAAGTGGAAGGGGTTATGAAGTACAGATTGGTTGTTACATAGTAGTCATGGGGATGTAGGGTTTGGCATAAGGAATATGTAGTCAATAATATTGCAATAACTGTGTCAGAAGTGTACTAGATTTATTGGGTTGATAGATGAGTGAGGGATGGGGGAAAGGGTAAAAAAATGGAAGGGATTAATAAATACAAATTGGTAGTTACAAAATAATCATGGGATGTAAAGGAAAGCATAGAGAATATAGTCCATAATATGGTAACAACTATGTATGGTGCCAGGTGGATACTAGACTAGTCAGCAGGATGACTTCTTAAATTATATAAATATCAAACTACTGCAGGCTATATGCCTGAAATTAATACAAAATAAAATTGAATGCCAACTGTAATATGGTATGGTGTCAGATGGTTGCATGATGATCACTTCTTTAGGTATATAAATGTGAATAATGTTGATCTACACTGGAAACTATTATAATATTGTAAGTTAACTATATTTTAATAAAAATCTCAAGAAAGAAATTATTAATAAATAAACCAGACAAACTATTGTATTGTATCACTATAAGTTTTGGATTGTTCTATAATTTTTTGAAAAGTAAAAGTCATCAAATTGATGTTCTGATAAGGATCCTCTTTTTCTCTCATTTATCTCATAACACATAATGATTTGTTCCATGTAGTTTCTAGACACTTTATTGTCCCTGTTATTATTTAAAAGAAGTTGTATAAAATGTTTAACTTCTTCCTCATAATTAAAATAAAAATGCAAAATCAGTAGATAAATATTTATTATTTTGTCAGATTATGTAATCTCATTATATGTTTAATGCATTTTAAGGCCTTATAGAATTTACTATGTATTTTCACATAAATTGTCTGAAAATGAGGTAAGGTCAGTATTCCTGATATTTGTCCAGAGTCATACTGTTAATCAACAATAGAGCAGAATAATAGTAGGAAAAATAAGGTGAAAGGGACAAACCAAGTTTAGATAAATTGGTGTAAGTAAAAGATCATTAAAAAAAATTTATTGGGGTAACATTTTTAGTAAAATTATATGGTTTCAAGTGTACAATTCTGTGATATATATCACCTATATATTGCATTGTGTGTTTTCAACCAGTCAGTTCTTCCACCACCATATATTTGTCCCCCTCTTCTACCACTGCCCCTGCCCCCTTACCGTCTGGTAACATCTTTTTGAAATGACTCTAAGACTAGAGATCACTAAGTTGTGGGTAGTATGTCTGGTTAGTGGGTGAATATGGAAAAAGCAAGAGTACACAAAGGTGTTGATAAAGAATAGCTATACCTGGTTAAACTGCCTTTTGATTTAAACCCATTGATTAATATTTAGTGTAGGCTTTAGGTTTTTTATGATATAGGATCTTTTTCAATTCTGGCTTTGTGTCTCAGGGATCATTTAATTACACTTATGACTAAATATAAGTTTCCTTCATCTCAAATAAACCTGGTGGCTGTTAGTGAGCTACAAATAAGTTAAATAAACAAAGGCATGTATTTCTGGAATATCATTTACAAATTTTTCCTCATGAAAATTTAGATTTTTGGATGATAGTGTTAGTTTTCAGAAGAATGACTATAAATAGGTGTGTGATGGGTTAAAGTTGGGGAAATATTTGCTTATTTTTCTTCTAAGATTTTCATAGACAAGATCAAGTAATGATAAGTGTGTCAATGGGTTTTCTCAGCAGTATTCTTTTAAGGGAAAGAAGGATGTTTCAGCAAAAGCATTCAATGACGAGGAAGGATTATTTTTCTACCATCTTTTAGAAAGCAGAAAAATAAAGTTATTTTGTACAATAATATTGTAGTGCCATAACAGACACCTCATTGTTTTTATGCTATGATGACATGCAAGTCAAAGAACATAAAATTAATATAACCCCAACATATTATTGTTTTTGCCTAGTCACTTCCACTGTCTAAGGAAAATAACCGAATGATTGCCTGAAATAAATGTTCAAAACTTTATGCAATCATATTAAGCCGTTTTAATTAAAGTAAATATATTTTAATCTCATTAAAAGATTCATCAATATTCACATTTATTAATTTTAATAGAGTTATATAATTAAATGTAATTTAACTTCCATGAGTGCAAATTCAGCTAATATCTCACTTGACTTCCAGGTAATTTTTTTAATATCCTGGTATTAAATGAGGTACATGTGTTCGTGGTAAAAGCAGTGCAACGGTATTCAGAGAATGCAGCCTTGCAAATCGCGGCGCTCAGCTGCTTAGCGCTCCTCAGTAAGTAATTTTATGTAAAAGTAAGTTTTTACAGGTGCATTTGATCTTTAATGTTAACATTATGACAATATTTTAACAAGAACATCATATGTAGAGAAAAACACATTATATCTTTTCTGTCCTAATGTAATTCATTTTCAGTAGAGGATACTTTCAAGGGAATTAATATTTTCCAGTTCTATATCAGTAAATACATCATTGATTTAGCTTTGTTATTGGGAAGCTAATTTTCTCAACTAATATTCCTCTAATCCAGGCCTGGGCAGACTTTTTTTTTTTTTTAACTTTGAACAAATTTTTATTACACAAAAGTTGTCACATAATTGGATATTTTTCTACTTTGTATATAATTATTCTTACTCTCCACAGCAAGGCTGCTTAACTTCTCATTGGTGATGGCAAGCACTAAAATCCTAATTTTAACAGAATGGTAGTGTAAATGCTGGGCAGACTTTTTCAGGGCAAGAACTACTTCTCCAAGTATCGTGGTTTTACTAGCCATTTATTTTATTATTCAGGTGGTCACCCCAAAATTGCTTGGTGGTCCACTGGTGGACCGCAATTTATGTCATGCCCAGCCCTGCTCGGTCTATTAGTTTTTTGGTACCCTCTTCCTTATTTGATTATTTGTCTAGATGGGATAGTAATACTATGATCTGTGCAATATGTTAAACATTTTTATACTTAACCAAGGCTATTATTAAAGAATACCTCATTATTGATAATGTTTCCAAGTATGGACTTAGAATTGGTCATTCAAATTGTATGTCATATATTTATATTTTTTTCAAGCTGAAACCATTTTCTTAAATCAAGACTTAGAGGAAAAGAATGAGAATCGGGAGAATAATGAGGATGAGGAAGAAGATAAAATGTATTGGCTAGAAGCGTGTTATAAAGCATTAACGTGGCATAGAAAGAAAAAGCATGTGCAGGTTGGACACTTTCATAAATATTATAGTTATTCTAAATTATGTTTATTCAGTGAGTTATGTTTTGACTGCCTTCTCTTTTTTCTCGCCTGATCCAGGAGGCTGCATGCTGGGCCCTAAACAATCTCCTTATGTACCAAAACAGTTTGCACAAGAAGATTGGAGATGAAGATGGCCAGTTAGTTGTTTTGATTTTTATATGATAGAAAATTTTAGTTGCATTTTAAGCCATTCATATAAAATAACATAACTACACTTTTATTGTTAGAAATGTTTTTTGATACAGGCATTTGTTTTAAATCTTGCCACAAAATAGTAATGAATATATATTATTTTGATCCCATTACCTTCATTAGTTAGTAAAAGGTGGTGTGTTTGAGGGGTGTTACTGAGACATTTGGAATCAAGAGTCATTCAGTAAATTATGAATCATCAAGAAACAACCTTTCAGTTTACTGGCTGATCATTTTAAAATGATGTTCATTACTCTCAGGCCATAGAAATCGCAGAGCCATCTGTGACCTTTTCTGCTGCAGTTAGTTACTAGCCAGCAGGTTGTCAATATCAGGAATTAAATGTGGCTAGGAGGCTCCTGTAGTGATTCTCCTTTGATGTTGCAGTGTTGATCTGCTTTCTCTTGAGAGCACTATTAATGGTTGTCACGTCTTGAGGAAGCTTTCTATATGAGAGAGCCATTCAGCTATCACAGGACCAGCCCTGTTTCTCACAGATACAAACTATAAACAGGAGTTATGTGTGTATTAGATTTGTGTCAGGGACACATGCCATGTTTTATGGCAAATGCTTATATTGTGCTGTTTGCTCTCAAATGTTAAAATTTGAATGACTTACTTTAGAAATTAAACAGTAATATATTGTATATCTCAAATCCTGACAGTCAGTTTGCATAGTGATCTACTGCCAATCTGAAAGGAAATAATGACATATATGCTATTTAATTTAAAATCTTCATTTTGAAAGGAAACAGTAATTCTTTTGAAAACTATGTTAAGCCAGGATCATGTTTGCTTTAAACAATCTTTTTAAGAGGTTAGGGTAAGGTAGGTTGATGTAGTTATAAATTCAGTTCTTCGCATACTAATTGCTCAATATCAGTAGGAACTATTTAAATAGATACAGTATTATATTAAGACAATGTATTTATGCTTTTCATTTTAAAAATTCACACTGCTTCCTTATGATTCTTTTATTTTTTCTTTCTTGCTTTCATTACCTTTTTTTTTAGTGCAAATAGTAAGTTTATTTCCTTTGATAAAGAATTAACAAAGTGAATTTGATGCCCCCGATGAAGTACAATTTACATAAAAAATACCTTCCATGAAACACTTTTTCAGATCTTTGTTAAAGTTATTGATTGTCAGATCAAAGAAATTACAATTTCAAGTTTGTTCACAAAAAAAAAAAATTGTTACTTGGGAAATTTCAAAATGACCATTCTATCCCAAAGTCATAATTACCAGTGGGGAAATGTTGTCTTGGTTAAGAGTTTCAGTAACACTGTAATACTGTACATGTCCAACTTTATATTAAAGCTTGTGCATTTTGCAAAGAGAATGCATACATTCCTACTACCTCGTTTTTGGAAACGTGTCTTAGAGTCTCCTACAGGGTCTGATTAATGCAAATTCAAGAATAATGGTCATTACCTTTTTTTTAACTTTGTACTCTTATCACTTCTTATAGATTTACTGTCTTACTGCTTATCAACTTTGAAGAAACAGAGAAATACTAATTTATTAGTAGTTAATGAATTTTAATCTAACATTTAACACTTAAAAAAAATTAAACATATTGGGGTAACTGTTGAATAAAATTATATAGGTTTCAAGTGTACAATTCTGTATCCTCTGTTTGTTGCATTGTGTTCTAAACTTTTAAGCATAAATTTGTTTAACTATAATTCACTCTTATAAGTGGAGGTATAAAATGTTTATATGTCCTTAATTTGCTGATACAGAGATTAGAGATAATGACAAGTGAATATTTGAGATAACTATTAAAAATATTACTACTAATATTGTGGTTGAATTTGTGAAAGGTTCCCAGCTCATAGGGAAGTGATGCTGTCCATGCTGATGCATTCTTCATCAAAAGAAGTCTTCCAGGCCTCGGCGAATGCATTGTCAACTCTGTTAGAACAAAATGGTAAGGGGTACACTATGTTTCTTAACAAAAGGGGAAACACATTTTGTGTTTTCTAAATTGTAAAAGCAATGCATTGTGAAATTATACATATCATTGTATATATATATAATGATAAAAAAGAAAATAAACATTTCTGATATTTTTATTCTAGACATCTATGTATGATATCACACATGACATGTAATACATTATTTGTTTTGCCATGTAATACATTATTTGTTTTGCAGAAACTCTTTTATAAACAAAATTTACATTTTGTATTGATAAAATGTAAATTCTCGTATTATCATTTTTAATGGCTGTGTAGTTTTCGAATGTGTAGCTATATTCTATTTTATGAACCAATAGCTTGCTGGTGACTTTTAGCTTGTGTCCTGTGGCATTTATTTATTTATTTATTTATTTATTTATTTATTTTGTAGCTACAATAAATACAAAATGGTCACTTTTTTCTGTTTTCCTTTATACAATGTTTTATTGTTTTTTAAGGACAATTATGTAGCAGTGCAATGGGTAAAAGATATCCACCATTTAAAAATCGTCCATTATAGTTTTTTTCTTTTAAATAGTCCTATTTGTAAGTCTTACAGCTTTTCATTATTAAGGAGAGAAAAATGGCTGTTATACCTTTGGAAAGACTTTTGAGGTTTAAAATTAAGACTCAGGCTGTTCAGATTCCAGCCCTCATAAACAGGATATAGTGCCAGAAAATCTTGGGAGAAAACTCATTATGTAGGCATTGGGACTTGGAAGCTTTTACAGGATATTTTTTGGAGGGAGAAAAAGAAAGAAAAATACTGAAAACCTGAAACAGAGACTGATGTTAATATTAGCTTTTAGCAGAGAACCTGGTTGAAGTGAAAGGAATCAAGAGCCCATCTCATACATGTTTCTGTTTTTTTACCTCCAAAGATTTTTTTGTGTGTGTTAACTTTGTTTTGGTGACATTGGTTGATAAAAATTATGTAGGTTCCAGGAGTACAATTCTACATTAAGTTGTCTATGCATTGCATTATGTGCTCACCACCCAGAGTCAGTTTTCTTTCCATTATGCTGTTAAGTCAAATCCAGAGGAAAAGCATTCCTTCTTCCTTTTTTTTTTTACTCCATCTCTCAGTTAAGGATTGGTTTGGAAGGAGCCTTTGGAGACTGCCCCCAGGGATAGCAAATCAGGGTGTGAGTGGTAGAAAAGGAAATTGCTTTTCTTTTTTTTATTTTTTATTATTGTTAAATTTAATGGGGTGACATTGATCAGCAACAATTAGATGGTTTCCAGATGTACAAGTCTACATCACATCACCCATGCATCGCATCATGTGCCCACCACCCAGAATCAGCTCCCCTTCCATCACCATATATCCAGTGTCCACTTCCAACCCCCTGTCAACTCTCCCTCCCCTCCCCTCCCCCCTCTCCAGGTAACCACCAAACTATTGAGTGTGTCTATAATGCTGGTGCCCACTCCCACCTCCCCTCCCACCCTTCCTCCCCACTCCTCTTCTTCCCTGAAGCAATCATTCAGCTATTGAGTGTGTCCATAGGTCTCTGTGTCTTTGTTACTTTCAGTTTTATATTCCACCTATAAGTGAGGTCATATGTTTCCTGATTCTTTCAGTCTGACTTATTTCGCTTAATAAGATGGTCTCTAGGTCCA
>PVKE010042877.1:0-13577 GCA_004027555.1 Craseonycteris thonglongyai
TGTTGACCATTCTATTAAAACATTGTACTGTATTATAGAGCAATTTATATTACCTAATATCTAAGCAGTTTGAATGAATGTTATTATTTGTGCATCCAAACTGAAATATTCACATATTTGCTTTGATGGTTTGGCCAAATTTGATCATTTGATTTAAAGAAAGTATGTCTTTTATGAACAATAAATTCAGTCAGTGTTATTACTATTTGAAATTTTGAAGAAACTGTCTTTTACGTTGGTTGTGATTTTCTTTTTACACTTACTTTTTATGAGAAAATTTTTCATAAAATAAAATGCTTCATTATTTTTTCATTCATCAACAAGTGCTAATCAATGACATGTGAGTGACAGTAGAGGAGTTAGAAACTGATTGAGGTATTATTCCTGTTGTCAAGTACATAAAATATGCACACAGATTACTGTAATGCAAGACAGAGAGTGTTAAGGGGCATAAGAGAAGTGAGATAGAGTTTAAAGATGGAGAGTTACTTCCAGTTAGAGAAGAAAATTAGCTCAATAGCAAGTAGTATCATATTAAAGGGTAAAAACACAAGCGCTTATGCTATATAGAAATTATCTCTTTCTGAGAGAGGATCCAAGATGGCAGAGTGCATAGATACTGTTCCTGCTTCATTCCTTGAATATATTAAAATTATAACTAAATTTTAATACAAATCTCCTGTAGAACCATCTGAAGTCTAGCCGAACAGAAGCTTTGTAACTAAGTACTATATAAGGCCACACAGAGACAGGTGGGAGGGGCAGAGATGAGAAATGGACTAGCCCCAAACCTCTGTGTGGTGGGTGAGAATCAGGAGGGATCTCTTGCCACAGAGGTTTCCCCTGGAGGAGTGAGTGACTTCAGCCCCAAATCAGGCTCCCAGTTCAGAGTAATGGTGCTGGAAAGAGGAGTACCACATCTGACTGAAGAACAGTGAGAATTCCAACTGTCCACGTAGGGTGAAAGGCTGCAGGAAACCCAGATGTCCTCTTGAAATGCCTACCATACTCACAGACTCAGCCACTCATGAACACTTATACCTGGGGCTCCAGCAAAGAGATAGTGACTCAGGGGGCTTTGGAAGCATACAGAAGATATCCTGTAGTGTGTGGCTTTAGGGTAGGGACTGGAGGAGTCGCCACATTTTCTGAGTTGGGTCTGCCTACCATGCAGCCAGCTAGAGAGTGCCATCTCTCCTATGTTGTGCCCTCCCCCCACATAGCTAAATATGAACCTGACTGGTCTGGAGAGCTGTACTCACTCCACCCTGCCCACTCACTGGGACCCAACCCCACCTAACTCCCCCAATGCCAGAGACATCTTCTCTGGTGAGCAGCCAACCGTGCCCGCATTGCAATCTTTCTCAGAATACTATTAGTGAAGTCTGTAGGCCCAAGATGGGTGGCAACAGGCCTCAGTGTGCTCTGAGACTTCTGCTGAGTTGCTCCTGGGGCAATGCTGGCACCAAACAAGAATCTACAGGAAGGGAATGACATTTTCACTATATAAAGTTTTACTATAGAAAAACTTACTTAAAATAAAAGCAATGAACTATGTGTGTTAGCATGAGAACATTCAATCTAGATGATACTGTGGGCTATTGTTTTTATTAAACACACACATACCTACCAATAATCAGGGTCTTTCATCTCTTGAATTACAACAAGAAAATGTAGACTACATCGAATAATGTGAAATCAATAAACCTTACTTAAGTAAAGAAGCAACAGAAAAGAAGAGAAGAATGAGGAAAGGTCAATCGTAAACTGAAAAGCGAGCTCACTGGCCTCAGCCATCTTCTGTGACAAGCTGAGACTGACGTTTCAAGTTGAAGAAACACAATCTGTCCTGTTAGCAAATTTTAAGTATACAATTCAGTCTTATTAACTATCTCGTCACTATGCTGTAGATTCGATGTCCGAGGCTCATTTATTTTACATAACTGAAACTTTGTACCCTTTGACCACCTCTTCATTTCACCCCGATCTCTCCACTCCTAGCAACCCATCCTTCTACTCCCAACTTTGATGAGCTTGACTATTGCAGATTCCATGTATGAGTGAGGTCATCTCAATGAAGTTGTTTAAAAAAATAAATAAATAAAAAATAAAAATTTAAAAGAAAAAAAGAAAGATTCTACAGGAGCACCAAGTGCAGGTGACCAAGGAGAAAGTGCCAGGGGTCCACAGGGCACCTACTACATGAGATACCCAGCAATATTGAGAAATACAGCAGACTTATCTAAAATATAGAAACAAACACAGACAGGCATTCAAAAGGATGAAATGATGTAATACATCCCAAATGAAAGAACAGCAGAAAACTCCAGATAAATAACTAAATGAGATGGAGGTGAACAACCTATTAGAGACAGAGCTCAAAACAAGGGTTATAAGGATGCTGAAGGAACTTGGTAAAAATTTCAACAAAGAGATTGCAAGCATAAAAATGACATAGAACCCATAAAAAAGAATCAGGCAGAAATAAATAATACAATAACTGAAATGAAGAATGCAATAGAAGGAATCACCAGACTAGATGAAGCAGAGGTTTGAATTAATGATTTGGAAGAAAGGTAACAGAAAACACCCAATCAGAACAACAAAAAGAAAAACAATCTCCCCCCTCCCCCCCCCAAAATGAGGATATTTTAAGATTGCTTTGGTACAACATCACAAAAGAGGAACACAAAGGAATGGAGAAATTATTTGAAGAAATAATGACTGTAAATCTCCCGAACCTGGTGAAGAAAATAGACATACAAGCCCAGAAAGCACAGGGTCCCAAACAAGATGAACCCAAATGGGCCCACACCAAGACACATTATCATTAAAACAGCAAAATTTAAAGAATCATAAAAGCAGCAGGAAAAAGGCAACTAGTTATTTTAAAGGGAGCTCCTATAAAGCTATCAGCTGATGTATCAACAGAAACTTTGCAGGCCAGAGGGACTGGCAAGAAAATATTCAGCACAATGAAAAGAAAGAATCTACAACCAAGCTTACTATATCCAGCAAGGTTTTCATTCAAAATCAAACAGATAAAGAGCTTCCCAGACAAGAAAAAGCTAAAGGAGTTCATCACCACCAAACCAGTATTATAGGAATGTTAGAGGGACTTCTTTAAGATGGGGGTAGGAGGAAGGCAAAATTATGAATAATAAAGTGGCAATAGCTACATAACTATCAACAATTAATGTCAATTTGAATGGACTAAAAGCTCCAATCAAAAGACATGGAGGGTATTGTGTTGAGTGGAGTGTCAGAAAGAGAAAGATGAATGCAAGTTGATTTTGCTTATATGTGAAAACTAAAGAACATAAACAAAACAGAAACAAATTTATAGACACAGAAGACATTTGGATAGTTGCCAGATGGAAGGGAGATTGGAGATGTGAGTGGAAAAAAAAGGAAAGGATTAAGAAGTACAAATTGGTTGCTACAAAGTTGTTTTGGGGATAGAGAGTATAGCATAAGGAATATAGTCAATGATATTGTAATAATTATTTATGGTGTCAGATGGGTACTAGATTTGTTGGAGTGATGGGACAAGAGCAGGAGAAGAGGGTGAAAAGGGGGAAGTAATTAAGATGTACAAATTTATACTTACAAAATAGTCATAGGGTTGTAAAAATACAGCATGAGGCATACAGTCAGTAATACTGCAATAACTACGTACGGAGTCATATGGGTACCAGATATATCGAAATGATGACTTTGTAAGTCATATAAATATCTTACCACTATGTTGTACACCTGAAACTAATATAACATATGTCAAATGTAATAAAAAAATAAAAAATTGTAAAAATAAAAAAATAAGTATAAAAAGAGAAAAGAAAACATGTTCTCTTCCTTATTTGCCTTACTGAAATTTAGCTTTTCTCTGGACTTCATTTTCCTAGTCTGTAAAATGGAAATAATATTAATGTTTACCCCTTGAGGTTGGTGGGTGGGTAGAAGAAACTATTGCATGTAAAATATTCAGAAAGTGCTGAGCACACACTTTTTACCTAACTCAGAGGTGCTATGCATAATATTCATTGAGAAAAAAGTAGCATTGAAAATATTTGTTATGACTAAATTTGGGAAAAGTTCAGGGCAAGCACTATGCTTTTACTGTCCTGACCAAATCCTTTGTAAATATTTCTTGCTCTTTTTTCCAATATGCACAACTATAAATAACACATTAAATTAGATTTACTTTCTACAATTAAATCTACAACTTACTCCTTTTTCTTTCTACTTAAAAAATTTCTATAAAAATATGTTAAACTATTTTTTATGGTTTTTCTCAGTGTTCATGTCTTCTTAATGTTTTTCATTGCAATTACATTTATAAACAACCTTGAAATCTGAGGAAATAAAGATTCCAGAAGGCCTTTTTGGTTTATCTTGATTCTGATGATTCTTTTTAAAAAATTGCTATTTGTCAACCTTTCACTCTTTTGTTACATTGTTACAGACATGCCCATGTCCACAGCCTGGGTGGAATCACAGGTCACCTTGTTGCAAATAGAGCCATGCCATCTGCTGCTACGCAATTTGCATCGGCCAGAGCAGCAGTCCACTGGAGATAAGGGACTGTGTTCTCTTGGACAGAGTAAATAAGGACTCTCACAAACACAAGTACATTGTCTGCTCTTTCTCTGCTCTTGACAACTTGTATGGTACTTACTGAGTGGAAGAAAAAAAGAACTGGTCATGAGAATGTGGCCGAATGATCATTTGAGCTGGACTGTTAGGAACAACTTGAATTCAAGCCGAAGTGTTTCATCCTCATTCAACCTCCTAAACCTCTGACCCCAGAACACTGTCCAGTAAAGTTGCTTCAAAAAAGTTATTTTCAGGAAATTTTCAGAAAGAAATTTTAAAAGTGGTAGTATTGAGGGTGTGGGTTTAGGGTAAGACTAGAGTGTCTATAAAAGTTGCATGAAATAAAAGGTTTTACAAAATATGGACATACGCTACTAGGTACTGGATTTTCCTTGCCTTGAAGTTAAAAGGCAATGTAAGGGAGTCTTTCTACCTGAGCAATTTCAAATTTCCTCCAAACTCTTATAGAATTTTAGAAACACATACCTCAGAATCCATTGCAATTTTATTGAGTAATTTAATAATAAAAGGAAAACAAGAAAAATAAATCAATGGGAAGATTTTAGCCAAAAAACATTATCTCGACAGCATTATATGTGCAATATAACCTCTCATGTGGTGGCTTGTTAGCCACTGAGGTCATAAATCTTAGCATCCAGCATATTCAAAGGAGATGATATACTGCTGGTAGCTATCTATATACAAATATATGATTTTTTAATCTATGAACTGTAATCACTCTTTGGAACAGATGACTTGAAAACATCCTCCGTAGATAATTCACTTATGCATAACTTTAACTATGTCTTAAGTAATAATTTCACTCCTTATCTGAGAGACACCTAGAGCACAGTTTGTATTCGCTCAGATTCCAGATACCAAATCTGAACTATTTTCCTATCATCATACAGTGGTACACTCACTGCCAGCACCACCGATTACTGCCTTGAAACCTAAGCCCTCCTTGTTCTCACCTCCAACTCTGAGTCCTGACAGGGCGAATAAGCAAAGCCTCACACTGGATTTCAAGGCCCGTTCTCATGATGTCTCCCATGCTAGTTTGCCAGTTTCAAGGAGCCACCCCAGATCTGCTAATTGGGTTCCCATCTTGCCTTCGGGCACCCATTTCCTTTCTTCCTCTTCTGGACTTTTTCTATTGACATCAGTAGACTTCATTTTTATTTTGTATCCCTTGTTCAATTTTAGTAATTTGTGTGGTTGCCATCTATAGAAACAGTGTGCATAAGAATACAAGCAAAGTTCTAAAACTCTAAGGGCCTTATTTCCTCACAGAGCTGCTGTTATAATGAAATTCTCTGACAGAATTATTTTTGTGTACCTAACCTGGTACCTAAAAGTGCCATATGATGCAAAACAAACAAACAAAACTAGTTTTTTCTCTCTACCTCCTTCTAATGACAGCAACTTCTCTTAGCTATAATAGCTGCATGGCTAGGGCACCACTCCAATACTGAATGTATGATTTCAGAATGTTTTCCTCTGTCCCCTATCAAAGATAAACACAGTCAGACACGACAGTTAGGACAGATTTTAACCAGTGATATACTATACAAGTTTCCAGCGGGAACTAACTCAAGTTTGATTTGTACAGAGGTGACTCAGCATTTTAAAAAGAGAATGGAGAAACAGGGAGTGGGGAAGTAGGGCTCAGTAGAGTCAGGGAAGTAAAAAATTGTAAAAAGTGGTAAAGGGATGACAGTTCATCTGAACTCACCTAGGTTTTTTGGCTGGTGTTTATTGAACTTAGCTTTCAATCTCCTCACAGACACTGGGAGACAGAAGCCCTATCTTTGGTTGTTTGCTAAAATAGTGAATTCGTTTGGCAGCCTTGAGTTTTTTCAGGCCGGGAAAGTGGGGTTAGGCTGATACTACAGATACAGCTTTGAACTGTTAGAAACTATGTAAATGGTTTGTTCAGGTAATTATAGGCCAAGTTTGAGGCCTAGTTGAGAAAGGGCTCAGATGAGTCTGGTTAGAGATTGGGTCAAAGAAATAATATTTGCACCCTCACACCCCCTCCAATGCTTATTTTTGTTGGCATCCCATCTGTTGAAATATCCTTCTCCAGCCTGGTTCTCACCCTTCTCATGTTCTTCCTAACTTGGAAAGAACCCACAGAATGTGTGGTCTCTGAATAGTGCTTCTCCATTAGCCTATGCCTCACCTCTTCGCTCTAGTTTTCTTAACACCTATCCCACCCTATCACATGTCTCGGTCCTGAGAGTTCCTGCTTCCCTGTGTCACTACAAATGTCTACCCAGACTGCCGCAAATTTGAGACAGGAAAAACACTCGTTCTTTATTTGCTCAAGTCTGCTTGTGACAGCCAAGTTTGTTCACCAGCAATGAGTACGTCCGTAATTTATGTTCATATATATGAAGGTTGTCAGGAAAGTACCCAGCAATTGTAACCATTCTTGTTATATTGACAATGGATGTTTTTTTTCCAGACAGCCCTCATACATATAAATTCTCAGTGAATTATGTTTCTATTTTAATTGCAGGCCTCAATAAATAATGTTGACTTGTCACAAGTCTTAATTTTTAGAGTCTAATAATATTCCTAAAAGAAAATGAGTATATCTGTATATACATATTTTTCTTTGAATTAGAATGCTATAATAGTGTCCTTTATTAAAAAAAAAAAGTACACAATAGCACACCACGAATTTAATCACTTTCTCCATCTTGAAACATCCATTTAAATTGGGTTTCAACAAATATATATGCATAATTCAATAAATACACAGTATATTTTCTAAAGCTTTTGAGATCAAAGAATGTGTGAGACAACCAAAGTGACCTCAAATGTTCTCTTCAGTTTTAGATGAATCTGGTCAGATCTGATTTCACCTAGATCTTATTCAAAGGCTTCTCTCTCAAGCTCATCCCTGTAGGACAGACTCATATCCAGCTCCTCAGGTACGGTGTACAAACCCCACCCTCCTCTAGGGTGCCATTATAATCCTTTTTAGCTCCATAGCAACTCTCTCCTGTGAGCCTAAGATGCCAGATAACTATTATTTACTAAGCTATTAAAATAAAAGATTTTCAGCTTCCTCAGGTGCAGAACTGGAAAGAAGCCTAGAAGCCTGGAAGGCTTGCTTACCTGTCTGGCTAAATCCTGCAATCTATCAATTAAGTGCAGAGTGGTTTATGTCACTGGTGCTCAATGGAATCTAATTTCTTATTCTAGCTTCTTAGTGTTATAGTCTCTATCTTCTGGTTTCTTGCTATTAAGTCTATTTGTTACTGGTTTCCTGTTTCTTCCTCTTGAGTAGTACTATAATTAATGGATGCTATTGTTTCTCAGACTCTCTTGGTTGCCACTTAATCATTTTTACTGTGTATACTAAAGATAAGGAAGTTTTAGAAATGTCATTAAATTCCTGTAACTCTATAGCAGACAGCTGTAAGCGAGTTACAAAATACAATAATAGCAGCTGGTAAGAATTATTATGTTAACTAGAGGTAAAAAGAAAATGTCTCTTGAATTACTTTGTAGGCTTCATATATAAAAGAATAGTCAGGAACTTTACAGATTCCAGGAAAATCCTCTACTACATTTGCACAAATGTGCTTTAGACAAAGGGTATTCAAATGGAAGGACGCGGAAGAAAAAACCATGCATTGGTTCTGCGAATAATAAAATAGTACTCCTAGCGACTCTGATATGGCCTTTCTCTCTCTCTGTCCAGCTCATTTAGAGAATGAATACACCATGATAATACCAGTTTAAAACTAAGACTGCTTTAATGCCAACACTTCTCAATAAAGTCTCATTCATCTACATAGATTTCATGAGCTGTGTTAAGTCTAACCATAAAATCTTTCTATTGTATGGCCAGGTCATAATGGGAAGGTTCATAGAACAAGACAAGAAAAAGATCTTAGAGAACGCATAGATAGTAAACAAATTCCTTTTACCATCAAATTTAAAAAGTAAACATGATTTAATGAAGATCTTTCAGGAATTAAAGATACCATTTGCTCTAAATAAATAAAATTGGGAAAATAATTAGAAACTTCAAAATAAGCAAAAGAGAAGGCATTTTGTCTACTGTTTGTCACTGGCAGAGTAAAATGATATTCATTAAAAAAAGAAAGGAAGCTAGTAAAATATTCTATTAATTTATTATATTTAAAAATCGTATTAACCTCATGATTAAGAAGATTTAAAGCATTTGTTAAAAAATGTCACAGTCCTTTTGCTAAAAAATACTTTCTTGCTGAATAGAACTTCAGAGTAAACCCTCTTAGACTATCTCTGAATTAAGGAATGATAAGCTTTAGCTGGAGAGGAATACAAGTCTAAAGGCAGAGATGACCTCTCTTATTCAGCTTCCCTTTATATTAATAATCTTGGGTTCTAACTACGTATTATAATTATAAGAAATGTAGTTGATTAGATACAAGAAACTCTGAGACATCAATTAAAGAACTTCATACTAATCATGTAAAGAGCATTTTTTAAAATTAAACACTAGAGAATAGAAAGCTTTTATAATATTTCATTATGCCCACTTTGAAAATACATGCAAACAATAGCTTACAACTCAAGGGTACAAATAATCTTAGGGAATATCATTCTAGACTAAAAAAATTTATGTTTGAAATTCATTTTTACATCTGACTTACTCCCACTGTTCATTCTCACCATTTATCTTCAAGTTACAGAACACAAAATGTAATAACATCTTCCTTCATAGAGATGTAAAACCTGACCAATATAAAATAAAAACACTAATAGTCACAAATAATGCAAGTTTCCCTCTATAAAAGTTCAAAAGAAAACAAGCAAATAAACTACAGTTGTTAGTGGTAGCAGGGTACCTGGAGTTATTAATTTACAACTGCAAAGTTTGAGGATATAGTACTTCATAAGACTTCTTTCACTTCTGACACTAACTGCAAGTTTGATGGGTTCCCATAACCACTATCAATATTCGCTTCAGAGATTCACAGAACTCACTAAAAGCTATTATGCTGATGGCCGCAGTTTATTAAAGGGAAAGAATACAGGTTAAAATTAGCCAAGGGAAGAAGTACATAGGATAAAATCCAGGAATTTTTCAAACATAGTTTCCAGAGCCCTCTCATCATGGAATTAGTACGTTACTCTCGCAACATCAATGTATGAAAATACACATGGAATACTGTGAACAAGTAAAGTTCCCTCAAACTATGGTTTGCAGAGTCTTAACTGGGGCTTCAGTATATAGGCATGATTGATTGATTGATTGATTGGCCAAATGTTGAACTCAGTCTCCTGATTGATTGATATCACATGACTCAATATTCCTAAATCACACTATAGGTCTATTTGACATTGCAGGCCCCCACTTTAAGACTACTGGGTATGGCCACTAACTCCTTTCCCTAAGACCATGAATAGCCAGCCCCACGCTAAACAAAAACACTCCTGTGACAAACTTTACCACCTAGGAACTGAGGGAAAAGGTGAGACCTCTCTTCGGGAAAGGCCAAATTCTTTATTACACAGAAAGACTATTCCTTGTCTTTATCTAAGGCTCTCTTTCAGAAAAATAATTTTGTTTGTGTGAGCATCTCTATTTACAAATATACCTACTTAACATTTGGAAGAGCCAGTGTAGGGGAGAAATAGTTTAAAGAAATAACTGATTCATTCTATAAAGCCATTCCCTTGACTTACCATTATTTGTATCTTATAATAAAATTTTGCACAGCTATTTAGCATAGAAATTAGCTGATGGTTAGATAAAACAGTTCTCCCTCAGGCCACTCATTATCCTCAGTATTACATTCTCGGGAGGCTTTAACTTAATTTAGCAATACATTTGACCATCAATATCAGTATTATATCCTTAACCAATAATATCAATGTTACAACCTATCACAATATAGCAGTAGATACAACATAAACATATGAATCCAATGTGAGTGTGTTATGCCATTGAATCAGCTCTGACTCCTGGTGATGCTGTGAATGAGTGATGACCACAATGTACTGTCCTCCACAGCCCTTCACAGCTCCTGTAGGGTCATGACTATGGTGTCTTTTTTTATAAAGATTTAGTTTTGTTTTTTGTTTTTGACAGAGAAAGAGAGAGAGAAAGAGACAGAGAAAAGGGGGAGGGCCCAGAACAGTCTCCATAGTTGCATATCATTGGTTTTTCCACATAGTTTCATTCCACAGGTGGGTGCGGGGCTGCACAGGGCAGGAACTGGGCCAGGGTCTCACCTCGGTGAGAACCAAACTGGGGGCACTCCCCAGTTCAGCAAATGGGTCCACTCGGGCCAGGGCTGGGATTTGATCCTTGGTCCCCAGGGCTGCAAAGTGAGCGCTTAACCCACTAAGCCATCCTGGCTTCCCCTGGCTTCTTTTACGGAGCTAATCCATTGCATATTTGGTTTTCCTGTTTTTCTGCTGCCTTTTATTTTTGCCATAATTATTGTCCTTTCTGAAGAACCTTGCCTTCTCATGCTATGCCCAAAGTAGGACAGCTTCAGCTTTGTCATTTCTACCTCCAGCAATGTTTCAGGATTAATTTTCTCTAGGACTCATTTGTTAGTCTTTCTGGCAGTCCAGAAATCAAAACACACCCACACATTACTAAAGTCTTACTCAGTCATTAATAATTAGTCCAGTTAGTCATTATAGTGTATGATGAAAATATCTTCCGAAGAAATGTCACTCAGGTTTCCAATTAATCTTGTCAGGTTATAAAAGCAGGGGTATCTTGGCAACATATGGCTTTACCCGTTCAGGCATCTAAACTAATTGAGCTAAGAGATGATATTATCTCTTGCTCTGAGCCCTTACCAAAACATTAATATAATATTAGACTTCTGTCATTGCTCAATTTATTTATTCATTCTTTTACCCTCAACTACTTTTTCTCCTTTCTGTTTATCATTAAGGCTTATCCAAACTTGTCCACCTTTGTGGAGTAAGGAATAAGTGAGAAAATAAAGTAAGACAAAGCCTTTATTTTGCTAAGATGAGGAACTATTTAAGGAGGACCTATATAAAAAGGAAATATAGAGAAAAGAGACAACAGGCAATTGTCTTCACCCCTTTTCCCAACTATCAAACACCAAAATAGATATTTGAGGTGGGGTACAAAATTTAGTAGATGCTTCTAAAGAAATTTGAAAATTCTGAAAGCATGGCTTCACCAAACATCTGAAAAATATGAGCTCCTCAGAGTAGACCAAGGCCACGTACAAGACAAAATTTGCAGGATGGGAGAAGGGTCACAACAGCTCAGGAGGTGCCAAAAGGCATTCTCCCAGAGGCCCCCCACTAGAATACACGAGATATGACATGACATGACTTCCCATACTATTTTGCTTGTCTCCTATTACTGTTGAAGTTGACCATTTTTCCAATATGTTTATTGGCTAATTGGGTGTTTAGGTCTCTGAATTTCTTATTTATAATTTTCACCCATTTTTAATTAGGCTGTTCATCTTTTTATTGAATTTTGATAAGTTTTATATATAGTATATGTCAATTTTGTATGTACTACAATTATCCTTCTCAATTAGTGTTATATCTATGAACTATATTTGTGGTATATTTTGTTATACAAAATTTTAATTTTGATGTGACCAATTATGTAAATTATTTTCCATGTGATTTTTTTGTGTGTGTGTTTTGCTTCAGAGATCTATCTCTATCTAGAATTCACTGAAATATTTGTTCATGTTTTCTAAAACCTTTAAAGTAACTTTTCACAATAAAATCCTTAAACCATCTGGAATTTACTTTTTCTGTATGAAGTAAGATTAGAATTTAATTTTACTTTTACCATATAGAAAGGTAATTGTCCTAATATTATTTATTAAATAATTCAACCCTTACCCACTGATTTTAAGTGCCTCATTTATCACATGAATACTTTCTTTTTTGCTATTAAAATCACTGTGTTTTATTTGTTAGTATTGAGTAACATTTTTATAACTTCACTGACAGAATAACTTGCTTTCCTAATATAAATTTTACTTAGATATGATCTCCAAATATAAGGTTTTTCTATATAATTTTTATTTTTTTAAACATTTATTTATTGTTTTTGACAGAGATAGAGAGATACAGAGACAGAGAGAAGGGGGAGGGCCCAAAACAGTCTCCATAGTTGCACATCATCGGTTTTTCCACATACCGGTAGTTTCATTCCACAGGTGGGCTCAAGGCTGCACAGGGCAGGAATGGGGCTGGGGTCTCACCCCAGTGAGAACCAAACTGGGGGCACTACCCCGTTCAGCATATGGGTAGGTCCCTGAGGTTGTAAAGTGAGCACTTAATCCACTGAGCCATTCTGGCTTCCCCTAATTTCTATTTTTGATTGTATACTATTTACTTATAATTTTGTATCTATATTCATGAGTAAGATTGGTTTATAAGTTCTTTTTGTTTGGATTATATTCTTATTCTCAGATAGAAAAGTTATTCTGGCATCCTAAAAGGTTAAGCAAAAGGTTAAATAAACAGACAAACCTGTGGTTGCTTTAATGTAGTTCAAAATTAAATGCTTCAAAATGATATCTCTTTATTCTGTATCTATTTCACTCCTCTCCCCCCACCCCATAAATTAATCCTAGGTTAATGACAAACAAAACAAGGAGAAGTAAATAGTGCCATTAATATGATAAAATATGAAATGCTATATTTATTTCATATTACTTGGTATAATTAAGTGACACCATTTATTTTATTTATTTTTTTTATTATTATTTTTTAATATTATTATATTTTATTGTTAAATTTAATGGGGTGACATTGGTTGGTAACAATCAGTTTCCCAATGGACAACTCCACATCACATCACCCATGCATCGCATTATGTGCCCAGCTCCCAGAATCAGGTCCCCCTCCAACCCAATACATCTGGTGTCCACTCCCCGCTCCCCACACAAATCTCCCTCCCCCCTCCCCCCTCCTCCCTCCTCTCCAGGTAAACACCAAACCATTGA
>PVKE010042878.1:0-13574 GCA_004027555.1 Craseonycteris thonglongyai
TATTTTACAAGCGGTTTTGATGTTTTGCTTTGATTTTGAAAGATAAAATAGGCTCATAGAAAACAATAAAATTTTGACATTGTGACAATATAGATGGACTCAAGAGAGTTATGCTGAGTAAAATAAGTCAGACAAAAAAAGGATAAATACCACATGATTTCATTTATACAAGGGAATCTAAAAGAGAACAAAACCTATCAACCAACAAAACAAAACAAAAGCTGACTCCTACAAGCATGGTTTTTTGAGGGGAGGTAGTGGGGAAGGGTGTAAAAGGTGAAGGGGAATATAGTCAATTATACTGTGATAAGTTTGCACAGTGATAGATGATTACTGGAATTAGTGAGGTGCTCATATTGTAAGGTATAAAAATGTCAAATCAGTATATTGTACACCTGAAACTAGAATAAATAATATAATATTGAATACCAGCTATACTTAAAAAATACAATCATGAATGGGAGGAGGTATATTAGGGTAGACCCTTTTATGGAATAGGCTTGATTAAGTTTTAATACTTAAGGACAGAGAATAAGGAGGGAGAAACTGAAACTACACATGGAGGACTAATCTTAGGTGGGACATAGGATAGTCCTTAAATGTAAGTGTAGGAAGGGAAAGAAGAATGTATTGACATCTTTTTACATTGTGGAGTAGAAAGTAAGGCCAAATGCAAGGCCAAATATAGAAAAATGTTTAGAATCATGTTTTATAGGGCACAAAAAAGTCTAATCAGTAAGTGTTGATTAGGAAAACAGGCTGCTGTTGAGGCTAGAAACAATACATTAGTGACATTAGTTTACAGCGTTGAATCATTATTCTGGCAAGAATATGACTTAATTCCAGTCCTTTTCTTACTTTTTCTTGTTATTCCAGTTTTTAATGTTTGTGGCCTAGAACACAAAAGAAATTTCTGTTTTGGAAAAAAACAGCCCTAAGGGATGGGTATACAACTCAAGTTAGCTAGGTAAGCAAGGGAAGCAGTCAAATTTTAGAGAGAAGTAAAAGGAATCATGCGTTGAGTCTCAGCAGTTTGAATAACAGGTATAGGGTTAAAACTTTGAGAGTCACATACATTGTG
Organism: Craseonycteris thonglongyai; assembly: GCA_004027555.1. NCBI lineage: Eukaryota > Metazoa > Chordata > Mammalia > Chiroptera > Craseonycteridae > Craseonycteris > Craseonycteris thonglongyai. The sequence continues at coordinate 1,082 of PVKE010042878.1, forward strand.
ATGGGGGGGACAGGATTTGGGGATTTAATATTTCAGAGATAAAGTAGACCTGAATTTTGTACAATTTTATAAACATGCAGCTTTTGATAATGACATATATATAATGTAAATAACATGTAAGAATGGCTCTTCATGAAAGCACATTCAACTAAATGTAGCATTTAATCTTCCAATTCCTTTATATAGTATTTATAAACTAAATAATGGGTAAAAAATTTTATCCATCATTATAAATGTTAAGAATAAAAATCCATTCCAAAAGTAACTTGCAATTTGCAAAGAAAAATGAATGCATTTTTTCTTAAGAATACAGCGATTATTTCTAATTTAAAAAAGTCTTCTCTCTGCTGTTAGGAAATGTATTTTTGGTTATAATCTTTTTTTTCACTTAATAGAATATAATTTCCTTCTGTTGAGTTTTGGTGTGATCCAACATTTACCAGTATATTTTGACTAAGTGGAAATAGAAGAGAAGACTGATCTCATCTAAAACAATTATTCAAGTAAGACAATGTATAGTTTCACTGTGGTTGTAGAAAGCTATATCTCCAGAACTTCTGTTTAAAGTCAATTTACAATATTTGCATTTGCCTGATTTATAACTGGGTTACCAAAATAACATGAAATATGTATTTCTTCAAATCCCAATAAAAACTATAATTTGAGGCCATATTTTCTCTTGATTATTAGAGCGAGAGAGAGATATTTGAAGCATGAAAATATAAGTACCTTAATATACTAATATTATTTCTTTGTATTTCATTATAAAGATTTTTGTAAAGCATACCTGTGTTTAAATGATCTTTGTCTTTTTTTCTTATTTTATATCTTTTCTTGGTAATATCATACTTTTGGTGCCTATCTCTGAGATTTTTAGTCATAGTAAGGCTAGAATTATAACATGGTGAAGGAGAAGCTTTCCATACACAACTGTGATATTTATACTCAAAGTGATGTAATTCCTACACATACAATGTCTTATATTTATAAGGCACTCAGAAATTATACCCATGTCCAGAATGGATACTTATAATGTTACTATTGTTGTTGTTGTTTTAATTTTTACTTGAAAAACATTGACAAAACACTAATAAAAAACCAACAACAACAACAAAAAACACATGTAACCCCACTAATTAATGAATAGATATATAGTAAAGATCCTCTCAGTACCCACCCATAAGTCACTCTGACAATGACCCAACTAACAGAGTAAACACAGTTAAAAGTTGGGATTTCATCATAGACTAAAACTTTTGTAATAATCATTTACCTTCTGTGCTTGGAAATGATAGCTGAGGTTTAAGATGCCTTGGACATAGACGTTGCTGGAATCACACCATTGTGCTGACAGCCCGTAGGTGAATGGTTAAGCAAGTTTAAAATCAGGTGTTTTGCAAGTTTCTGCACTGAATACACGAAGAAGCCCATAATATATAAAAGGGAATAAAGCAGATCAAACCCAGTGAAGGGAGAGTCATACTAATTAGCCCTGTGCTTACTTCCATGTTCTCTTTTTTTCAGTTGATCCTTCATTTTTTTTTTAAAGATTTATTTTATTGTTTTTGACAGAGACAGAGAGAGAGAGATAGCGAGAAAGGAGAGAGCCAAGAGCAGTCTCCATAGTTACACATCATCAGTTTTCAACACGGTTTTGTTCCACACAGGTGGGTGAGGGCCACACAGGGTGGGAACTGGGCTGGGGGCCTCCTGCATGGGAGGCACACCCCCTCAATCTGGGGGCCAAATTGCGTGGTAAGAACTGAACTGGCGGTCCCTACATGGGAAGCACACCCCAGGTCAGCATATGGGTCTGTAAAGGCCAGAGCCGGGATTCGATCCTCAGTCCCCGGGGCTGCAAAGTGAGCGCTTAACCCGCTGAGCCATCCTGGCTTCCCAGATCCTTCCTTTTTTAACTATGTGTTCTGCCCTACTGCAACTATGTCAGTATGACATGCTAATTTATTGGTTGTTGTGGCTGTCAGCCATTAATCTTTTTACTAGATTATCTTTTCTAATTGGGGATTTTTCCAACATACATTAGACAGAATGCCTGCTACTATCTCAGACCGTGTTCTTTTTTTAATAGTTCCCACCAGAGTCCTCTGTAAGGGATTTTTTTCCTACACAACTAATCACACACTTATGATTCCTAATTTTTGAGTCAGGGGTTGGCACTTGCCTCCTATCTATTGAAAAGTACCTTATAAGGTGCTCTTTCAAGGTCCTGTCTAAAGTGGAATGATGGGTATTCACTAGTCCATCATATCGACTCTCCAATAAAGTTGAACTGTGTAACAAGATGACAGTACTATATAAATGAGAAAGCAGAAAAGAGAAAAGCACGTATTCTGAAATAGCTGAGATATATAAAGACAGAGTTTGAGAGTGAAGTTTATCAGATTGCTGTTGCTGAAAGGTTGCAATCTAGTTGTCAGTCTTTTTAGTTCTAGGTGCAGTTAAGCTAGTTTAGCCATATGTGCTCTGCTGTTCTTCCGTTTCTACTTGATAGTTTGACTTCTCCAAGCATTTTGTGAGAAGTGGCTTCTATGTTTCTGTGACCTTACACCAGGCTTCCATTACTTGAAACCTAGGTGAATTTCTCCATTGAAACCAAAAAAGATTATACACATAGTTCTCTTAACTCACTTGGTAATTGGTCTTTTGACTTGGTCTCTGGGTAACTTATATGGGCTAGAAAAAGTGTGTAAGTTAACCCTGCCATCCAACGCCCTGTGATCTGTGTCCCTCTGACTTTTGTCTACACCAGAAGAGGTACCAGGGCATTACTAGATTATATTACATAAAAAGTTATAGTGCAATTATATTACAACACTGTTATATATTTTATCAAAGGATACCTGCCATGGAATTTAAAAACCATAATCTGCATTCTAAAATTGTCTCTGTTACAGTGAATGTTCTCAAGGTGTGCAAGAGAAAGGCTGAAAGTGCATCTTTCTATAGCATTCAGATTTGTGCTTTGGCATTGTTACTTCCAATTTTTTATTTTATCTTAAATGTTAGGCTTAGGAATAAAGAGTTTAATGATGTGTTATAAAGATCTTGGCTTACTAGAAAATGTGAAGTAAATTTGGCTGTCAGATGAGTAACTTAAACTCTCTAGCCACAGAGGGATATCAGATTCAGAATCATCTGTCTAGACAAGGGCAATTATGGAAAGTGAATGTTACTTTTCTAGTGTTAAATTTTACATCTGTTAAGTAAAAATGAGTGTCATTTATTCAGATATACCGTTTTAAGTAATATACTTCACCAATGGGCCTGGTTTTACACCCATATAACTCACTGTCTTGTGGATATGTATACGTATTTTCAGGGTGATTAAAACTTCTTAATGAGATTTAATTCTTCCTAGGTATTCTAAAAGTGAAAATCTAGGAAAAAGGTAAAGCAGTGATTTTTCAGTTTTTAATTCCGCTAAAAACATACATTATGAAATTTACTTCTGTAACAAATTTTAAGTGTACATTACACTATTGTTAACTATATGTACATGTTGTATAGCAGATTTCTAGAATTTTTCATTTTACACAACTGAAACTGTATACTCATTGACCAGCAATATTCTGTTCCTCCCTCCCTACAGCTCCTAGCAAACATCATTCTACTTTCTGTTTCTATGAACTTGAGTGCTTTAGACATGTAAGTGGAATCACATAGTCCTTCAGTGACTGGTTTGTTTCACTAAGCGTGGTATCCTCAAGGTGAATCTATGCTGCAGCATATTTGCAGGATTTCCTTCTTATTTAAGGCCTTTTGTTGTTGTTGTGTAGTTCTACAGGTTCTCTGAAGCTGCTATAAATGACCCAGTTCTCTTTCACTTTTTGCATAGCCTCCAAGACTTCTAGAGTATTCTGGGTCCTAGTTGTACTTTAAGTCAGGTGAGACAGAGGCTAGTCCTTTGAGTAGCCTCCTCCAAAATCCTTATATTGGATGTATAATTCAGTTTTCTCTTTCCTTCCCCAGGGAGAAGCTGGGAGCTGGAAGTCCCCCCCACCCATTCTCATCATGGCACACTGAGCTGGTGAGAGGGAGTTAATCCACACGATTTCCTACTGGCTGCTATGTGGCTGGTTACATGTACTTCTGGGGTGTGGGAGCTTCTAAATTGTTTTATATATTTCTCACAAAGGAAATTGGTCCATGCATTATTGTTGAATCATTGTCTTCATAAGGGAAAGGAGGGATTACAGCTTCCTATTGTTCTACCATTGCTGACATTCTATAGGGGATTATTCTACTTGTGTATTTCATAGACATCTTAAACTCAACTCCAAAACCAAGTTTTGTATCAGCTACCTCAAAATGATGTCTTACTCCCAAATCTCAGTCACCAAATCTTATAACTGTTACTCTCCAGCTGTTCCTAAAATTCCTTCCTTTCTCTCTAGCTCAATTGTTAATACACAAGTAAAACTACAAGGCATATTTTGCCTGAATGTTTCCAGTGGCTTTCTATATTTCCCACTGCATCAACCCTCCCAGTTCACTTTTCATTCTGTAGAGTATTCGTTCAAACTAAATACTTGATTTCCATCTTCTTGGTTAAAATCTTTTAATGGTTCTTCATGGATTTTAAATTAAGATTTGGTACTTTGAAAGATTTGTTTTTATTTGTTTTTGACAGAGAGAGGAGAGAGAGAGAGAGAGAGAGAGAGAGAGAGAGAGAGAGAGAGAGAGAGAGAGAGAGAGAAGGGGGAGGGCCCAGAGCAGTCTCCATAGTTGACAGCATTAGTTTTCCATATAGTTTCGCTCCACAGGTGGGTGCAGGGACTGCACAGGGCAGGAACTGGGCTGGGAGCCTTCTGCATAGGCCCTGGCAAGAACTGAAACATATTTGATACATAAAAATATATTTCTTTAATGAATAAAAGTTTACAAATCACATTTTTATTTTAAATATAAAAAGCTTGGTTTGGCTACCAGATGGTATATTCAAGTTTTTCTCTGCTTTTCAAGCCTAAAGATGTCTAATTAATATAACCACCCTGCATTGTATAATGAATTTACAGTTATCTGGAAAAAAAAATCAGAAAACCAGGCAGGGAAATTAATATTCTCTATGGATCTTGTCTTGAAATTCTATTCTCCTTTGAAGTGATGTACTATTATATTGCCAGTGAAATAAAGAAAAGGGATCACTCCATAATCATAAGGTTATAGCCTAGTGCATAAAATTTAATTTTTTACTTCTCTAGGTGAGGGTGAAATAATGTGATTGCATTTCATCTAAAATCTAAAAATAGCCCAAAGCAATGTATTCTTTTCAAAGGGTAAAAGGAAAATGCTGTGATGTTTTGTATGTCACATTTAATTTTACTAGCAGTCTTTGTTAAACTACATATCTTCTGATTTTGTGTTTGAACTTTTACAGAAGTAAATGGAGCATTGAATGGGCTTATAACTAGTTAATTTTGTTAATGAAATGAATGAAAATAATTTAAACATAATAGAAAATGTATATATTCTTCATATTTCACTATACAATGGAATGATATAACTCAAAGGCATGCATGGTTACCTTTGGGGATTTGAAATGATGTGTGAAATAACATGATTTTCAGCTATGATACCTGAAATAATATAGGCAAACAAATATGAATAACAAGGTAATTAAACAGCTTACACCCAGCCTGGGAAGTTGATATCTATTCATGACAGTAATATATCCAATATAATGAAATGAGAATCTGCTAGTAACAGAATTTTAAAAGTAAAAAATAGGGATGCTGGGATGGCTCAGCTGATTGAATGCTTGTCTTGTAGCCCCGGGGTCCAAGGATCAAATCCTGGCCTTGACCAGTATGGACCCATATGCTGAACTGGGGTGTATCCCCATTTTGGTTCTCACCGGGGTGAGCTACATGCAGGAGGCCCCCAGCCCAGTTCCTGCCCTGCACAGCCCCACGCCCACCAGTGGAATGAAACTGTAGAAAACCAATGATGTGCAACTATGGAGACTGCTCTGGGCCCTCCCCCTTCTCTCTATCTCTTTCTCTTTGTCAAAGACAATAAAAAAAATCTTAAAAAAAAGTAAAAAATATAGAAACCACATTAAATAAAATTAGATTATTTGTTCTTTCCTGTATTTATTAAATTTGGATCAAATTTCAAATAATACAGTTTTTAATAGTATTCTCTAATTTGACATAAGAAGTACCAAGTATCGTTTTATTGATTAGTAAATATAATTCATTACTGTAAGTTGACATTCAATATGAAAATAGAGAATAGAATTTCTGAGAAAATTCTGTCCTTAGGTAGCTCATATTTTCTAAATATCTGTGGAGGCATTTGGGTTGATTAATGGATTTTCCTTAGTAATTTCTATAAAAAACCCCCAAATTTTAATGAATCTAACACACCAAAAATTCCATTCACTCCAAATTAGCCCTTGAGTTATATGTTTAACTATATATTTTTAATTAAACAAATTTTAATTGTTAATTGACATAACTGTAGATTCACATGTGGTTGTAAGAAATAATGCTGGGAAAGCTGGGATGGCTCAGTGGGTTAAGTGCTCACTTTGCAGCGCCGGGGACCAAGGATTGAATCCCAGCCCCGGCCCGTGTGGAACCATATGCTGAACTGGGAGCTCCCCCAGTTCAGTTCTCTCTCTGTCTCTGTATCTCTCTCTCTCTCTCTCTCTCTCTCTCTCTCTGTGTCAAAAATAAATAAATAAATAAATAAATAAATAAATAAATAAATAAATAAATATATTAAAAAAAAAAAAGAAATAATGCAGAAAGAGTTGACTTTATACTTGTCCAATTTCCCCCAGTGATAACATTTTGGAAAACTATAGTACAGTGTCATAGGTAGAACGCTGTCATATGTACAGGTCTTGAATTTCTATGAAAGCCTGGGATGTAATTTTTTAATTTGGCAATATGTTCTCCTTTTCATATTGCCATTGGACTAATATTATATGCAAATATAAATAGTGTTTATAAAGGTTAATGTAATTGATAACGTGATCATTATTCACTTGGAGAATACTTCTCTCTCTCTCTCTTTCTCTCTCTCTATATATATATAGTTTTTTTGAGGAATCTTATATTTATATAATGTTTAATTATCACATAGCATTAGAAATCAACTAACTAATTAAATTAGTTGTTTTGTTAAGTACTTCATTGTTTCTAATGCTATGTGGTTATTAAACACCCAGAGTGGAAGCTGACAGCAGGACTTGTGATTCATGCTGAGGTTGTCATGCAACATAGAGAGTTCAGTGTTCAAGATACAGAGAAGAACATATTTAACAGAGATGATAATATACTTACACTTGCCTGCCGGACATCAGTCACGACTCAAGTGTAGATATCTCTGAAATATTCCCTTTGATAATTGTGAGAATTGAGGTATTTTTTCACATTTACAAAGATCATTTTGGACTTTGAGACCCCAGCCAGCAAATCACAGGCACTTCTGTGTTTGTGAAATTGGAGCCTGTATTATTTTTCTCAGGAGTTTTTCTTGCTTAATAGTGTTGTGTCAGTCTCCTGTTTATTTAAAATGTTTTCATTGATTCATTTTGTTTTCCTTTGTTCTTTGATATTATAAGTTATGATATATATATATTTGTATTGGATTTGTTATTTTCCATTGCAATAGTTTTGTAACATTTATTCCAGTGATAAGTACATTTTTAATTTTGATAATGTGTCTTACATGGCTTTTACACAATGAATTACTCTGTCAGGACTATTGTATTTCTTTCTTTTTTTTTAAGATTTATTTTTATTGTTTTTGACAGAGAAAGAGATAGAGAGAGAAGGGAAAGGGACCAGAGCAGTCTCCATAGTTGTACATCATTAGTTTTTGATATACTTTCTCTCCCAGGTGGGCATGAGGCTGCACAGGGCAGGAACTGGCTGGGGCCTCCCACCTGGGGTAGGAGCTGGACTGGGGGCCTCCCATGTAGGAGGCTCACCCTGATGAGAACCGAACTAGGGGCACACCACTATTCAGGATATGGGTCTGCACAGGCCAAGGCCAGGATTTGATCCTCGCACCTTGGGGGTGCAAAGTGAACGCTTAACCTGCTGAGCCATCCCTGCATCTCCTGTCAGGACTATTTTTGACCAGAGTTAAAGCATCCAAAACTAAGTACTCAGAATATTCTTGCAACAACTTTGCCAATGAATCTTTCTAGTAGGCTTTCCTCATAAATTTAATGAATAATTCATTTTTACTTTTGTCTAGGAAATACTGTTGCCACTGTGAATCTCATGGTTTCCTCAGGTAGGTAAGAAGCCAGCGACATATCATATGGCTTTAAAATAATTATCCATCCATAAGACATTATTTACCATTGAGTACATTATCACATTGTACATAGAACAGCTACATGTTCCTGCATCCTATCAGACTTCACTGCATTTTATTACAAGTATGAAAAAAAATCATGTACAATTATAGGTTTACATTCTCCAAGCACCGAGTTGAATCCGTGCGAACTATCAAAACGTTTTTTGCTTCATTTATCTTGCACAAAATGATGCCAAATAGCAAATTGTTACACAGATATCTGTGGGATAACACTAATTTACAAAATGAAGCAGTCATGTTGCTACCTCATCTTGTATAGTCCTCAGCAATAGGACTTGGGTGCCTCCAGGAACCTAACTCCTCTCAGCACTACCAATAGGGTGGGGTATGAAAGTAACACAAGAGAATCAGCCAGTTAAGTGGAAACCTCCACATTGAGCTTTCTTCCCCACGTCCACATCCTGGAGAGGCAGAAGCAGCTGTATTTTCTGCCTCCATGAGTGAATAATAAGTTTGAGAACTTGAGCTCAGAGATAGGGCAGAACCCTCAATAACCCTTGAAATACACTGGAGCAATGCTACACTCAGACCCAGGAGTTATAGCAACCTTACAGTAAATAAAAATAAATATGAAGGTGAACACCCAAGACAGAATCAATAAATATTAGCAGAAATCTAATAGCACAAAGAAGAGGCACAAAAAAACTGAACACCAAAATTAAAACAGAGGGAACCGTTGTTAATGGAGAAAAAAAAAAAAGAAAAAAAAGAATGGGTATTGTCTGTGTGTAACAATATAAATGTGAAACTGTTTTTGCATACATTAAAAATAAAGCAAAAAAGGATAATATAAATGAACCACTTTGTCAATTAGGTTAAACAAACAAGCAAACAAAAAGAGCTCAAAATATGAGCTAAAAACAAATGGAAATAAAAAGAATGAATTAGTAACAGTGTATGAACACACTGAAGAATTTTTCTATCATACAGAAGTACAGAAGGAAAAGGCCCAGAAAATGGATCTAGATGTATAAAATCTACCTAATAGAACAGAAAAAGAATATGAGGATGAAATACATATGTGTATGCATATACGGATGCAAACATACTAAATGACATGGTGAAATTTCAAGACACTAACAATAAAGAGAGAACATGAAAACATTCTTTAGAAGAAATGTTAGGTCTTCCACAAAAGAACAAAAATCCCTGTAACCCAATTTTGATAATACCACCTTGAAAGAGGTAATAGAAGATTATATGAAATTTATGACTATTTGAAACCTAGGATTTTATACGTAACCAAATCATATCTCCTGTGTAGGAAAAAAATGAAATATTTTTACATATGAAAGTTTATATGTAGTAGATCAGGGGTGTCAAACTTAATTAAACCATGGGCCATTTGGTGCAACAGGCAAGATTCACACGGGCCACATCACATTTACAAACGTCGCCAGAACTGAGTCAGCACGTTTATACACACCCACAGGCCCCCAGGAAAGGCATTGGGCCACGTGTATACTTGTATTCAGTAGTTAAAGGGTTAACAAGGGACTTGTGTGTACGGTATTGCCTCGATCTCCCCTAAGCGCTATTTTCTTCATAACAATTTTTCCATTTTCATTTTATTTCAGAGCATCGTGGGCCACAAAAAATTACCTCGGGGGCCACATGCGGCCTACAGGCCACCAGTTTGACACCCCTGTAGTAGATGGACTCTGGGAATTATGCACAGAGCCTCTGAAATAATTCCCAGAGACTATGTATACTAGAGGGGAAGACAATATGGATCTAAGAGGAATTTTTGGAAATCAATATTTATTTTAAAAATATGAATGAATTTATAAGTGTAGATTATTTATAAGTACTGTATAGTAATAAAAAGCATGGACACTGAGCCAAACTGTCATGTGTGTATCCATGTGTAGCAAATTATAGAAAGTTAATCTTGTATGAATGAAGGAACTCAACTGCTGTCTTCTCTAGGAAGACTTATTAGATTCCCTGCTATCAGGAGCCAGAAATAAATATAAGGTGCTTTTTTTGGGGGGTGGGGAGCAAAGGGATCAGGATTTCTAAATTGGACATGTGTACCCCATTGAATTAACTAACTTGTTCCCAGACACTGTATGAATTCCGGACTTTGTTGATCAAATCCAGAGGTTTCCTGCTTGTAGAGGCTGGGCAGCACATTATTTTTCATTCACATGTTTTTCTCATTCTTCCTTTATCATTGTGTTTTAGTCTTTAGCTCTTTCACTTTCCTTAGCTGCTCAGTCTCCACTTCTTTGTTCCAGGTGAGAGACTTTTCTTCAGCCATTGACAGTTTTCTAATCTATCCTTGGGACTTGAGAATGTATATGGACTCAAGTATAGTTTAAGTATGGTCATTCTCTCCTCTGTAAGTTTCTTTTGATATCTGAGGGTCTCAAAAATTATGCATCTAACATTAAAAAAGTTAATTGCCAAGGGTCCTTTTTAGTACCACTTGTAAGATTAGTATTCCCTCTGAAGGTATACCTGTAAGACTCAGTACGTCAAATTTTTATGAAAGTGTTTCTCTCATTTATGTTCCTGAATTTCCTTATAAACTCCTTTTGATTAGATCTGAGTTGAAAGATGTTATCTTTAATCATTTCCTCCTCCCCCATTTCCAGGTTTCATGACACATAAGATTTTGCTTCAGAACTGGACAGTGCCTTTTTGTATGTGTGCTCTTCTTCAGTGATTTTTTTTCTACTTAGAGTTATTGATTTTCTTTGTTTTTTCCTTTGTATTTTTTCTTTAATTTATACTGATTTTCCATTCAACTTAATTATATTATGTTTTAAAGTTCTGCATTTCATTTCAGTGCATTGGAATACTTGTTAAAAATAAATGTCAAATCTGCTACATTGGCTCAGAAGCACACTTGTTTGGTATATTTTTGATATTTCTATAACAGCTCATTCGTACTAACATAATGAGAGGAAAAAGAGTAGACCTTAACATCCTCCTGTAACCAAGGAAGGCAAACAATCTTCCTTTTTTGGTATTGTACACCAACGGTTTCTGTGGAGGTTTGGCAGGGTGAAGAACTCCCTACTAATGTCTCTGAGATTGCACATCTTCTCAGAGCATCACAAGGATGCTGCCACAGTTGTTCTCAAGGCTGACAGCAGTTGAATAAGAATTTTCTTTGACTTCAAGCTACAGCATAGAAAAATCAGCCCCAGGATTGAGTGGGATGTGGGTAGATTTGGCAGAGCATCATGTTACCCGGCTTTGTCTCTTCTTGGCTCTTCCTGACTGAGCTACATTTCCAAGACACAGAGTGCAGCAACTGCCTCATGCTATAGGCAACATATATTCTTTGAGAAAGAAAACATGTCAGAGAAGTTTAGTTTTAGCAAAATGAACACTCACATTGAAGAACTTATTTAGAAAACGTTACACACAATGCAAAAAGTTTTGGTGGCTATTTCTTCTTTAGTAAAAATAAAAGGCAAATGCAGAGGAGAAGCCCATAATTACCAATCTATTGTGTCAATTAAAACTAGAAACACTGGCTCACTCATGAAGTGCTTGTTTTATGATGGCATTGGATCTGAAGTCATGTCTATTTCAGACATTTGTCACGCTCTTCAGTTATTATCCTGTCAGTGTACTCAGCACATCGTAAACAAATGGGTGACAGGAAAGCAATCAGAAATTTAGTACATATTGCTCTGTGATGTGCTTTGTTTTTATTTTTCTTTTATTTGTTTATATAATAAAATAAGTACATAGCCTCTCAAATGCCAATCTCCATAAATGATATGACTAATATATATATATTTTTGAGACAGCACAATTCTTAGTAGTGTTTTGTAGTTTAGCACATATTTTCTAGTCATTTTGACTTCTGAACTGATGCATATGTCTCTGGGTGAGCACCCACACTCCCTTTCTTATCAGTGGGGCAAATGGAGTGGAGACTTAACATCAGGGTTTTAAATAATGAAGAGTACTCTTTAAGAAGAAAATTAGACTAGAAGAAATTAAACCATAAAATGGCAAAACTGTCTCCATTTTCTTATCCCTGGCTTTACATAGGGATCATTTTAGGCCTATATATTTCTAGGGATTTTGAAAGTCCATTCACCGGTCTTTTAACTATAGGTGTTGAGATTTAAGTTTGGGTTGAGAACACACTGAGTAGACTGACAGG
>PVKE010042879.1:0-13544 GCA_004027555.1 Craseonycteris thonglongyai
GGTGAGAGAGTGGGATGGCGGGGCCTCCTGGGGCCGCGGCTGAGAGGCAAGAGCGTCATAGTGTGAGCTCATGGCTGCTCCTCTCAGTCTAGGGGTATCCGTTCCTGTTCTGGGGGGGTGTGGGGGACTCGATTCTGTCACAGAAGCGCCTTTTCCACCCCCCAGAGAGGATGACCCCCTCCCCCCACCCCCCAGCGCCAGCCCAGCTTCACGCCGCAACACGCTGGCTGGTGGGGCCGATGGAGTGGGGGTGGCAGTGACCCCCAGAGCTGGCTAAGCTTTCCTTGTGTGGAGAGTGCCCACAGCCGGGGCCCCCCAGCCGGCCTGCCATGGCAGAGCGTCCGGGGTGCAGCTTCGGCTGGAGCCAGCCGCCCCCCTGACTTTGCAGGGAGCCCAGTGTTTGATTTTGGCCAAAACAAACAAACAGAAGCAGACCTGGTTAGAGCTGGCTCTGAGGTGCAATGCAGGGTGGGGTCCTGGGCCGGGACCGGGGGCCGCAGCCCCTGTGCAGGAGAGCGGCCCCCGGGGACCCCCGAACTCCGGGATGAGAGGCACACAGTGTGTCCTCTGCCGCCCTTGCTCACCGCCTTTGTGGTCCTACCGGGCTTCCCAGTCAGGGGTCTGAGCTGCAGCCCCCAGACCTCAGGCTCCTGCCGGCCCTGCCCGCCGGCCCCGCCGCCCCGCCTGGCCTGGGCTCTCCCCGTGTCCCGTGGGCATCGGGCACGCGCCAGGAGGGACACCCAGCGCCCAGCGCCCGGCTCCCGGAGGAGGGACCGCTCGGTGATCACACAGCAGCCGAAAAACTTCCACAAAACGTCCCTTTTATTATGCAAATAAGTAGATTCGTTAAAAAAAAAAAAGTCTCCGCCGTGAACGGCCGCAGTCCCGAGGGGAGCCCCAGTCGCCCCGTCTTCAATCTGAGGGGCCGCGGCCTCCCCCTCCGCAGGGCTTCGCGCCCGCCCGCCCGCCCGCTCTCTCAGCCAGCACCCCGTGGGGCAGGCTGGTCACAGTCCCCGGGAGGGCCGCCTGCGTGGGTGGGGGTCCCGTCCCCGGGGCCGTGGGGCCGACCCGGTGCCGGGTCCCTCCTGGAACCGGTGGCCAAATTCACGTCTAGGCTGAGGCCCGTCCCCACGGGGCTGCGGGCGGCGTGACCACCTTTGTCTCTCGGTGCCGACCCTTCTTCCTGCGGGAGGGGGGTCCAGCCTGGCAACTTCTGGGGGATCCACTTGCTCCTTTACATTCTGGGGGAGCTGGGCCAGCGCCCCCAGCTTGCGATCCGGGCGCCCGGGGGGTCCCCCTCCGCGTGCGCCCCGGGCCACCGCGCGTCCGCTGGGCTCCCCGAGGCCGCGGGGCGCTCACACGAGGCCCGGCATCTGCGCCCGCAGGAAGGGCACGGAGGCGGCCGCCGGGAAGGCGGCCAGCGGGTAGGCCAGGGCCCCGGGGAAGCCGAGCAGCGGCGGGGGCGCCGCGGGCGCGCGGGGCGGCAGCGGGAAGGGCAGCGCGGCGCCGGCCGCCGGCGGGCTCTCGTGGTAGAGCACCGGCACGCGCACGAGCCGCTGCGCGCCCGGCGGCGACAGGCTGGCCGCCTCCAGCTCGGCCGCCAGCTGCCGCTTCCACTTGTTGCGGCGGTTCTGGAACCAGATCTTGACCTGCGTCTCCGTGAGCTGCAGGGAGGCGGCCAGGCCGGCGCGCTCGGCGCTGCTCAGGTAGCGCTTCAGGTCGAAGGTGGACTCGAGCTGGAAGACCTGGCTGCGCGAGAAGACCGTGCGCGTCTTCTTCTTCCGGCCGCCGCGCGCCTCCCCGGCCGCCGCCGGGGCCTCCGCCAGCGCCGCCGCCTCCTCCGCGCCGGCCGCCGGGCCCCGCGCCGCCTCCCGCTGCAGCGCCCCCGGCGCGGGGCCCGGCGGCCAGGCGGCCTCGGCGCGGCCCGTTTCCTCGCCCGCCTCCGGTGAGTCCCGGTCGCTGGCTGCAGGGAGGAGAGGGGCGCACGGGTGGGTCTGGGGTCGGCTCCCCAGGCCTCGTCGCTGCGGCCAGCTGCGCACCAGGCCAGGAGGGCGCCCGGGAAGCGTTCCCCGCGCGGGCCCTCCTGGCCGGCCCCGCAGTGCGCACGGCTCGCGGGGGAGGAGAAAGGAGGCGCCAGGGGACAGGCCCGAAGCTGGAGGTGCCACCAACACATGCAGCGGGAGGGACACGGACCCGCCGCACGTGCAGCGGGGGAGGCGGGACGGAGAGAGCCCGGCTCCCCGGGACCACAGCCTCGCCTCCCGGGAGGCCAGACGCCCTCGGGAGAACACGGAGCCCACGGCCTGTGCGTGCCCCCGTCCCGGGCACAGAAGCTGCCCGGCAGGAAGTCACACACACATGCACGCAGTCCCCAGAAGGAAGCTCGGTGTCCGGGTGACACGAGCCACCCACTCACCCCCATGTCCTGGCCGCACGCAGCTGCCCAGCCATGTCCCCCGAAACCCACAGGCTCGCTCGCCAACGCACGCAGCTCTGCAAAGCTCACGGCCACCTACCCACCCAAGCACACGAGGTCCTGCCCCCCCCCCCAGCCTGTGCGTTTGGGGCACAGAAGCCCCCGGGGGGCTCGGGCCTGGTGCTCCAAACACCGAGCTCCTCCTGACCTCCCCGCCCTGAGGAGACGCGCCAGGCTGGTCAGAGCCGGTGCGACCAGGTGCCAGCGGCCAGGCCGCGGGCTGGGGACCTGGCTTGGAGGGGACCTGGGCTGGACTGCAGCCCCTCCCACCAGCCTGCCCTCCCCCCAAGGGCCCACAGGCTAGCTTGCGGTGCCGCTGGAGCAGGCTGGGCACTGGGCAACGCTGTGCCCATGGTGTGTCTGCCGTGCCCGCGGTGTGTGAATGTCTGCATGCCCGCAGTGTGAGTGTCTGCGTGCCCGCGGTGTGTGAATGTCTGCATGCCCGCGGTGTGAGTGTCTGCGTGCCCACGGTGTGAGTGTCTGCGTGCCCGCGGTGCGTGAATGTCTGCATGCCCGCGGTGTGAGTGTCTGCCGTGCCAGCAGTGTGAGTGTCTGTGTCTGCGTGCCCACGGTGTGTCTGCTGTGCCCGCGCGTGGTGTGTGGACACTGGCGGGCTTGTGGTGGGTGTGGGGATGGATCAGGGCTTGCTCTCAGCACCTGCTGCCTACGGAGGTGCGCAGATTTCCCTGTGCCCCTGCCCAACCCTGGGGTGCGCCTCACGATGCCCACGGAGGGTGCCTGCTGCCAGACATGGGGGAGCCCCTGCCACCCCCCGCACCCCACAGCCCAGACTCACAAAGCGCCCGGCCAGCTCGCCGGCCCCTAACCCGCGTCACACGAAATCCAAGGGCTCTGCCTCTGGGGAACCGGCCGAGGGGCTGCGGGGCGCGGGGCGCGGGGCAGGGCTCTCCCTTCCAGACCCTCTTCACAAGCACCCCCAGAAGGCGAAGCCCACCCCTCCATGTCGCAGGGCTCCGTGCGGCCTGCTCGCGGTTGCAGGCGTGGGGGACGGGCATTCTGCGTGTGATGCCCTCTCAGACCTGCTGCCTCTGTAATGGGGGGTCCCTCCCGCACCAGAAAGAGGGGCACCCCCCACGGGAGCGGGGCCTGCTCCGTGCCCAGGAACGTGCCCAGCGCTGAGCAGGCCGCACTGTGGGAGCTCAGGGGTGCCCGCCGGCCTCACAGAGCGTGTGTGTGGGGGGGGGCAATGGCCTCCAGGGGTGTCTCCCTGCAAAGGGCAGGTCCCCCGCGGAGGCAGTGACCCTGGGGGGGGGGCAGGACTCAGAGGTCGCAGGGAGGGGGTCCTGGGGCTGAGAACCCCCGCATGAGCCCCAGGCCCTGAGCAGGGAACACAGGCCGGGTGGGACTGGGGGCTTCAGAACCCACTCCCCTCCTGCCTGGCAAAGCGCTCGGTGGGGAGGACCCGCCGGGAGCCTGACCCAGGCCGGGCAGCACATGGAGGTGGCGCTTTGGGGCACAGCCGCCCCGTGAGCCTGCCCCCCACGCGGCCCCCACAGCAGTGACCCCCGGGGCTCTGGGGGGCCTGGGCTCCCCTTCCCCTCTCCCTCCCGTCTCCCGCTCGCACTTCACGGTCCCTTCTCTTCTCATCTGGGCTGCTCCTTGTCCCCCGTCTCCTGGGACCCGCCGCGCCTGGGATGGGCGAAGTCCAGGCCCCCGCCCCGCGCCCCGCGGGCGCCCCTGCTGGGACCCGACGCCCCCCGACCCCGAGGGGACACAGCGAGGCCGCCTCGCCGGCGAGCACGGGCCCCGAGCGCACGCGCGCGCGCGGGGCGGAGGCCGGGCGCCCCCCGGCCCACCCGACCCGGCGCCCCCACTCACTGTCGGGACTGAGGCCGCCTCCGTAGCCGCCGCGCGCCGGCGGGAACCAGCGCGTGGAGCCGCCGCAGCCCAGCGCGCAGGGCGGCCCGAGCAGCGCCCGCGCCTCCGCGCCCGGCCCGGCGCCCCCGCGCCGCCGCCGCCGCCGCCGCCGCGCCCGGCCCGCGTCCTCGTCCTCCGGGTCGCCGTCGTCGTCGTCGTCCTCGCGGCCGCCGCGCCCGGAGCCCGTGGCCTCGGCCGCCAGCAGGTTCTCGATGAGGAAGGAGGCGGCGCGGGCCGGCGTGGCGCGCCCGGGCTCCGTCAGCTCCTCCGGCATCGCGGCGCGGGGCCCGTCGGGCGCGGCCGGGCTTCTCGGGGGTCCCGGCGGGCCCCCCACCCGCAGCCCGGGGACCGAGGCGCGCGGCTCCCCGGAGCCACGGCCCGGAGCGCGGTCGTCGAGCCCCGCGGGGCGGGCGGCGGCCTCGGCGCCGGGCCGGGCGGTGAGCGGGAGCGCGCCTTCAGCCGGCAGGGCAGCCGCCTCGCCAGCCGCTCGCGTCGCCGCTCTGGTCGCCGCCCGGGCGGCCCCGCCGGGGGCGGGGCGGGGCCTGCGGGGCGGGGCGGGGCCTGCGGGGCGGGGCCTGCGGGGCGGGGCCTGCGGGGGCGGGGCCTGCGGGCGGGGCGGGGCCAGCTCAGCCCCCGGGCGCCGCGGGGGCACCGAGCGCGGCCCCGGCGAGGACGCGCGGCCGCGGGCAGGCGACCAGGGACCTGGGCGGGGGGTGGCGGCGGGTCCGGGCCGCGTGGCCCATCCCCGGGGTCCGAGCCACCCGCGCGGGAGGGGGGCCGGGGGAGGGGTGGGACCTCGGCCGGACGGCCGCCCATTGGCGGCGGGGCTCCGCTGAGCGACAGGCTGGCCAATCACGGCCCGGCCAGGCCCGCAATTACCGCGCCGCGGGGAGAGTGGTGGACCCAGCGTGAGTAACTCTCTGTGCGTGCGCGTGTGCGCGCGCGGTATGTGCATGGCTGTGCGCGCCTGTGCACGCGGTATGTGCATGGCTGTGCGTGCCTGTGCACGCGGTATGTGCATGGCTGTGCGCGCCTGTGCACGCGGTATGTGCATGGCTGTGCGCGCGTGTGCGCGCACGGTATGTGCATGGCTGTGCGCGCCTGTGCACGCGGTATGTGCATGGCTGTGCGCGCCTGTGCACGCGGTATGTGCATGGCTGTGCGCGCCTGTGCACGCGGTATGTGCATGGCTGTGCGTGTGTGTGCACGCGGTATGTGCATGACTGTGCGCGCGTGTGCACGCGGTATGTGCATGGCTGTGCGCGCCTGTGCACGCGGTATGTGCATGGCTGTGCGCGCCTGTGCACGCGGTATGTGCATGGCTGTGTGTGCATGTGCACGTGGTGTGTGCATGTGCACGTGGTATGTGCATGGCTGTGCGCGCGGTATGTGCATGGCTGTGTGTGCATGTGCACGCATTATGTGCATGGCTGTGTGTGCGTGCGCGGTGTGTGCATCGCTGTGTGCCCACACCCGTGTACGGGGTGGGGATGGACGTGAAGACCCCAGGGGCTTCCAAGAAACCACCAGAGGCTGGACCACAGTCACGTTGTTTTGTGACCCCGCGTGTTGGGGCTGCAAAGTCATGACACGATGGCGTATTTACACTTAATGAAATCTGTTGGTGCCGAATGCAGTGCAACAGGACGCTCTGGTGGCCCGGCTCAGTCCCCTGGCCCCACCCGATGTCACGCCCAGTGAAAGCGGTCTGAAACATCCGGCTCCTCGCGAGGCCCCGGCCTTAGAAGGCGGGTGGTCTGCGGCCGGGGTCTGGGGACAGGCCTGGCCCCTCTGGGCCTCCGTTCCTGAGACCGTGGAACGGGGTGGGGGTGGCGTGACCTCCCATCTGCGGCAGGGAGCGCGGTGACCACCATGCGTCACCCTTGGGCTTGTGGCTGCTCTGGGGTGACCTTCTGACCTGCCTGTGCGGGTGTGGGTGGCGCCGAGTCACCGGGTCGCAGGGCAGGCGCGCGGGCGGAGCCAGCTTCCTGGGACGCGGGTTCTCCAGGCGAGATCCACGCAGCCGCCCAGGGCCGGCCCGGGGCCCCTGTGCTGCCGGGAGCCGCCCGCGTCTCCGCAGCGCGGCTGCAGGCCCGGGCTCCCAACCCGCTCCCGGCGGCCGGAGCTGCAAGCCTCAGCCCTGTTACTGCGGCGGCACCGCGGCGAGGAGACGCTGCCCCCGGGCGAGGGGTTCCAGCCGGCCTGACCCCGCTCAATCCCCGCCGGGGTGGGACGCGAGAGCCACGCGGCGAGGCTTCGCGGGGGCACCGCCAGCCTGCAGCCGCGGAGACAGGACAGCGCGCACCGGGGACGCGGGCCTGCGACCCCCGCGCCTGGCCCTTGGCGGCGGCCTCGCATGGGAGCGGGCTGGGCTGCAGCCCCAGGACCCGGGCTGGGCCCATTTCCTCCAGCGGCACATCCTGCCCCAGCGTGGGGCGAATTCCGGTGAGTGACTCGGGTCTGGCGGGGGACACAGAGCCAGCTCCCTGCCCTGCACGGATGAGCACACCCGGGGGGAAGCGGGGGTCTCCCAAGGGCCGCTCGCTGGTGCACCTCAGCCCGAGGGGCCAGACCTGGGGGTGACGCCCTCCCCAGTCCGTGTGGAAGAGACGCGCTAGTTCCCGGCTCCTCACGACTAATCCGAGGGCTTCTGGCAGGCGGGGAAACTGAGGCCAGAGAGGGGCCCAGTCGAAGACGCTGGGGGTGGGGTTGCCTTCCAGCTAGCAGGCTGCCCCCCCCCGGGGACCCCTGAGCTGGCCCGTCTCCCCAGGGCCGCTGTGGGCGCGGGGGCTGGGAGGCATCCTCGGGTGGGGCTCGCGGCCTGAGCGGAGGCGAGCGGGACCTCCCCTCCTCCTGTCCTTCCTGTCCAGCACCCGCCTTCTGGGTGTTACTGCCCCCCGTGTCCAGTGCCCACGGGGCTGGTACCAGGACACTCTGGGGGGCTGTGGGTCCCCAGTACAGAGAACCGGGGGCATCGCCGCTGCGGTCCGTTAAGGAGCCTCACGGGGCTGGCCCGGGCCAGGTCGGAGCTCAGCCCGTGTCAGGGGAGGGCAGAGGCCCCGGTGGCCGCCTCCCCGGCTTTGCAGGTTCAGACCTGCAGCTGCTGTCACCCGAGGACACCCTCCGCTGCCGGGGACTCTCTGCCCAGACCGGCCGGCACACGGTGCTGCTGGGACCCCAAGCTCCGGGCTCCCGGGAATTCCGAGGCTGGAGGAGCCCCCGGGCAGAAAAGCGGAGCCTTGGAGTCCCCAGGTTGTCACATCGGGGTGTCCGTCTCTGTTAGGGCACCCCCAACCCCCTCCGTCACAGCCGTCCTGCCTTCCTCTCCATCCACTCTTGTCCTCCCTGACCCTCCGTGGCCACCGCTCCCTGCACAGTGATGGCCGCGGAGTCCCCGCAAGGGCTCCTGAAGGACACATGGTGCTCCTCTGCCCCTTGTCACCTGTGTCCCCAGGGCCTGACCCAGCGCTGGGAACCACCCAGTGGAAATGGTCCCAAGAGCATCGTCGGTCCAACGCCCGGTTTGTTTTGTTTGAATAAACGTTTTCTTTGGGGGTGACCTCTGCTTTTAAGTTTCCGGTTCGTCTTAGCTTTGCTTCCATCAGTGGCCACCCCAGTCCCACCCGCCCTTATGTCCCCGCAGGCTGCGGGGTCCCTGCTCCGGGTGTGGCCCCGCAACACGCCTTCGCGAGCTCTGTTTTCCACCTCGAGGCATCGATCTGCCCTGAGAGTCATCCGTGTGGACACGGGAAGCGATGATTGTGTAGCCACTGTGCCTCGTACCGCGTGGTCCCAGGAGCTCGGGCCTCGTCACACACACCCCCCCCCAAGCCCACGGTGGAGACACCATTTACTCGAGGGCTCGTGGGGTCTGTGTGCGGGGGGCAGTGTGGGGTCCCCATGGGAAAGCCAGGGTGCGGGCAGAGGGAGGCGCCGTGGCTCGTGTATCTGGGGCTGATGGTGTCAGTCGAGCCTCCGGGTGACCCGGCTGCCACATCACACACATAGGCTCCCAGAACACGCGTGGAGGAGCTCTGAGGGGAGGGAGACGTGAAGCCTGGCCTGGGGGGAGGGAGAGGGGGCGCCCCAGTCCCACGCGGATGCGCGGGTAGCAGGGTGAAAACTCTGTGGTCATTCTGGAAAGGACAGCTGACTCCCCTGTTGGGGGGCTTAGCTCCCCTCCTGCAAACCATGTTGGGGTGAAAGGCCTGCTGTCTTCCTTTCTGATCGTTGTCTGGGGGTGCGTGCCCCCCGAGCGGGAAGTCCTGGGGTGAGGGGTTCGTGCAGAGACACAGCAGCGCCCAGCGCTTCGGAGAGATTGGCCAGCACAGTGTATCCACTGCCGGCCCCTCCCGGCTCCGCCAGCGCCGGGTTTTACGTGACGCTGCCGTGTGACCGTGACGCTGCCGTGTGCGAGGGGACATCCCCTTGTCTCGGGGCGACCGGCCTCTGGGTGTCCAGAGGAGCGACCTCGTTTGCAAAGCAGTGGGGTCACTAGAGGCCGCTGAGCGGGAGGTGACGGATCCGGGAGGGAGTGGCCCCACGGGAGCTGAGGGGTCACCAAGGCGGGCCTTGTCCCGCGTGGTCGGTGATGCGCAGCGAAGCCCATGCGGTTGGTGGCTGCATCTGCTAAGGGGCCCGGTACTGGGCTCGGGCCCGGAGGCCGCAGTGAGGAGGCAGGGGTGCCGTGGGCCGGGCGCTCCGCTGGGGCGCCTGCAGGGGAGGGAGCGGGGAGAGCCCCAGCCCGTCCCGGGGGCAGTCGGGCGCCAGGCCCCACGTCACAGCTCAGCGGCTGCGTCCCCTGGGGTCCTGCCTTCCGGGGCCCTCGGCGTCTGCCGCCGGCTGCCCAGGCGGCTGCGGCTGGAGACCCGGGCGGGCAAGTCCCTGCTGTGTCTGAAAAACGCACTTTAAAAACCAGACGCTGGCGGGGCCGGGCTGCGTTGGAGGGTCTAGGCGCTTCCTTGCGTGTGAAAGCCTCCCCCTACACACTGGAGAGGGGGGGACCTTCCTAACACAGAAGGGGCTGCTTCCCAGAGCCCCCCCCCGAGGGGGAGGGCAGGGGGAGGGTTCTCCGGGCTGATGGGGGCAGCACGAGTGTGTCCCCTGCCGGCTCCTGCAGCCCGGTGACTCCTCCCAGCCAGCGACACCCGGCCAAGGGCCCCTCCCACCGGGGAGCACCCCCGAGGGGTCTGCTCAGAGCTGGAAAGGGAGGCTGGGACGAGGGGGACAAGGCCGCACCCCCCGTAGGATGCTGCCGGCTGGACCGCGCTCACCCCCAGCCCGGGCACTGTCCCCCTCCCCTGCACGGGGCTCTCCCGGGAGCAGGACCCCTTCCCTTCTCTGCAGCTGGCTGCCACCCCTCCTGTGTCAGGGGCACAGACGTGGAGAGCCGGCCGGAGAGCACCCTCCAGCACGGAGACTCTCCATCGGCACGTCGTTCTCCTGGCTGCAGCGCTCACGTCCTCTCTGTCCATCAGATGCGGAGGCAGCGCGTGCACGTGTCACGGGGGGACTCCTGCCCCCGGGAGCCGCTGCGGGGACGGGTGCTCTGCTGAGGACCCTCACGCGTGTGATGCCGCCACGCACCCGGCCTCCTCGTGGGCGCCCCGCGTTTCCTGTCTGGGGAAAGCGCTGGGAGGCTGTGGCCGCGGAGGCCGGGCGGTCTGGTTCTAATCGCAGCAGCGCCTCGAGGTGGGAGCAGGTTTTGGTTTCCGGGACGGAGCACAGATCTGCGCTCCGAGTGATCCAAACCACGGGGGACCTCCGACGGCTCGGGCTGCCCGTGACCTTGATTGGAAGTGACTGGGCTGCAGGAATGAGGCCGGAACAAAGGGCCCGGGTGAGGAGCACAGTGCGGCAGCCTCTTCCCAGCAGCCGGCGGGAGCTCCGCCCGCCTGGCCTGCTCACCCCTCCTAGTCCTGGCGCTGATGCCTGAGGCCTGGGGGGGCGTCCGTGCCCGCCCCCTCCCCCGACGCCGGTTCCGGGAGGAGGAGGAGGGCTCAGTCCTTCCGTCCACCTTGTGGGGCGTGAGAAGCCCCACCCCATCCTGCCGCAGGGCCTGCCTGGGGCCTCACACGCCTGGCTCACCAGCGCCCCCAAACCCTGCAAGGGCTTAGGGCAACGGGGATGCCCCCAGGCCATCCAGCAGAACCGGGACTGCAAAAAATGGACCTCCCCCACCATGTGCAAATCAGCAGGGAGTGGGGGTGTCAACAGTGACTCGTCTTCACCCTGCCACCTGTGCAGCTGGGGGAAGAATGGGGTGCTCTGGCTGTGGAACCCCTCGAGGATCCATGGAGGGAAGTAAGTGAGCGAGGGCCCGGGTTGTGTACCAAATGTGTGCAAGGGGAGTGCAGCGGGGTGCACACCCACAGCACGCCGTACGCGGACACGAGCGCCTGGGGTCTTTGTGTGCCCATTGCCCCCCAAAGTGCGCACGCTGCAGCCTAACTAACCCCCAGCCCCTCGGAACGTGGCTTGGCTTAGAAATAAGCCCGAGCCTCCTTGGGGACAGGCTGGGGGCAGGCAGGGAGGGAAACCCCTTCATGGGGGAGGCAGCCAGGTTCCTGAATTCCCAGGCCCATCAAACCCGATACACTTGTCACCTGATGCCGCACAACACCCCAAACCTCGGAAGAGGGCCTGGTGGGGGTCTGGCGGGGCAGAGTCTCGCGGCAGGGTCCCCGTCCTGCCCCAGCCCTTCCCGCAGCGGATGAGGCTGCCGTTGGCCCTCACCAGCCGGTTCCCAGCGCCCCGGAGGGAGAATGCGGCTGGGGCCCTGGGGCAGGGCCAGGGCGCTGCCCTGTGTCCGGGTGACATTGGAAGCAGTTTGCAAGGTGGGGCCTGGTCCTCGGTCCGCAGTGCCCCCCACCCCCCGTGGGCCGCAGCGTGGGGACGGCGGTGACAGATGGCAGCGCGGCAATGGCGCTGGAGGAGGTCGGTCTGAAAATGTTTGGTCTCCCCATCACCCCGCGTTCCGTGCTGGGGACCAGGCGCTGTTCTCACGCAGAACGTACAGCTTCTAGGGTCTGAGTCCAGAGACAAGCGGGATCCCGCTGGCCCTGCCCTGCGGCTTGTCGCCCGAGGCTGACTCGCTCTGAAGGCTGAGCCAGGCGAGGCCCCGCGGGCACCGCGGGCACCGTCCTGTCCCGTCAGCGCCACCATGAGGAGACTTCTGGAACCCGCCTGAAGTAACGGCGCTTTGGGGGCGGACACCCGAAGACAGGCCTCACACCTCCCTGCCGCTCCTCGGTGTCCCCAATTCTACGGCATCAAGACCCGGGTGTGCTTTGGGGCCCGCCGTGGGGCGGAGCCGGACTGAGGTGTAAAAACGCCTCTTCCCGGTGTGAATGCTTGTCAGCCTGTGTCTGGGACAACGCGGCCTGCAGGGCCTGTCCCCCTGGGACTGCGGGACCGGAGGAGCCAGCCGATGGCTCAGGCTGCTGATGGAGGGTGGGCTGTGGGAGGGGCCTGGGACCCTCCCCTTCTCCACTCTGGCCCGCGTGACCCCGAAAGGTGGGGGAGGAGCAGGAATCTGAGCCCCAGGAGCTAACGCGACCTCTATAACCCCCAAGGACGCACGGTTGCCCCGAAGGCCCAGCCAGGGCTCCGTGCTTCTGGCAGGACGTGCCAGCGGGGGGCAGTGCCCAGCGCTGCCCTACCACGGGGACACCGAGGTGGAGGTCAGCTCCCTCCCTCCCTCCCTCCTATCACTGGGACGTCCCGGCTGGGGTCTGAGATAGAGGGGCCCCAGCATGCAGAGTCTAGAGGAGGAAAGCTGGAGGCAGGGATGAGCAGGCACACGCACAAGAGACAAAGGGGGCATCGGAGAGCGCGGCTGGTTTCCCACCGGGCCTGCCTGCCCCGCTTCCTGAACCCCACTGCGCCCCTTTCCCATGTAAAGGGAGCATCGCCGTTACCAAGTGGACTGGCCGTTGAGAAGGGGGCCACTGGAGGGGGCTCAGAAACATCGGCAAACGCTGGAGGTGCCGGGACCCCTGTCCAGGAGGGAGAACGGGGCTCAGGGACGGGCCGGCGGGCACACCCCCCGTCCCAGCTGGGAGGTTCCTGGGGGTCCGCACCGGAAGCGGACCCCTTGACGGAATTCTGCATTAACGTGCAAATCCCAGACGGAGGCCCTGGCGGGTCCCAGCCTGCCCTGCGCTCCCTCGGGGCTCCCCGAGGGTGGGGCTTCCACCTGGGGGAGGAGCTGCTTCGGGGACACCAGGAAGAGCAGACCTCTCCCCAGCCTTCGATGCCCCAGGATGACCCTGTGAGAGGCGTCCTGTGCTGCCCCTCCCACCGCATCACAGGACAACTCGGGGTCTCTGACGGCAGCCCCCAGCCCCGCCACGCGGGGGTCTGTCCTTGGTGGGAGATCCTGATGCCACAGCTACCCTCAGCGGCCCTGCCTGCATGCCAGCCTCTGGCCTTTCTCGGTGGAAAGGGCATGAGAACAGGGCCGCCTGTCCAGGCCCTTGTAAGGGCGGTGGGCAGAGGGGGACTTGAACCCCCACGGCAGCACCGGGTGGTCCTGGATCCCCCACACCCCACCTCGGCTCTCTGCAACTTTTGGGGGGACCCACGAGGTGGCACTGTCCGGACCGAGAGGTCCCAGCCAGGGCAGCCCCCCTTTCCCTGATGGCAAAGGAGGGGCGAGCGGCAGAAGCCTGCCGGGCCCCGGGGTTCCTCCGGCCCCACCGCCTGGGAAGCCACTCCAGGCCCTTCCCAAGCCTTGTCCCTGCCGGGCGGCTGCACAACGACCCGGCCCAGCCGCGGTGCCCTGGCCGCCCCGCCCGCGGCGGCGCTGCTTCCTCGGGCGCATCCTGGCCAGGGGCCGCGCCGGGCCCCAGCCCGCGGAACAAGCGCCTTTTATCCAATTCCGCGGAGCTCGGGGCGCCTTGCCTCCCAGGGAGCCCCATCCCCTGGACGCCCGTCTGAGCCCCGACGTGCGGGGAGTGGGCCGGAGGGGCGTCCCGGGGAAGGCCGTCCAGGCGCGGGGGTCACAGGAGGCCCAGGCAGGAGCCCCAAGAAGGAGGGTTATCCAGAGTCCTCACACCCGGGCCCCTAATTGAACCTGCTCGGCCCAGACCCCGCGCCGACTGCCGCCAGACCCGGCCCAGGCCCCGCCCAGGCCCCGCCCCGACTGCCGCCAGACCCCGCCCAGGCCCCGCCCAGGCCCCGCCCCGAC
>PVKE010042880.1:0-13567 GCA_004027555.1 Craseonycteris thonglongyai
AGTGCATATTTATTTCTATTTTACTTTTGACAGATAGAGAGAGAGACAGAGACAGAGACAGTTAGAGAACCGAACTGTGGGAACTCCCCAGTTCAGCATGTGGGTCCTGCCTGGGCCGGAGCCGGGATTCGATCCTCGGTCCTCGTGGCCTCAAAGCGAGCGCTCAACCCGCTGAGCCGTCCCGGCTTTCCCCTCTTTTCTTTTTTAAGATTTATGTTATTGTTTGTGAGAGAGACAGAGGAGAGAGAGAGAGAGAGAGAGAGAGAGAGAGAGAGAGAGAGAGAGAGAGAGAGAGAAACCCAGATCAGTCTCCATAGTTGTATATCATTAGTTTCTACATAGTTTCATTCCACACAGGTGGATAAGGGGTCACATGGGGCGGGAACTGAACTGGGGGCCTTCTACATGGGAGGCATGCCCCAGTTCAACATATGGGTTTGCATGCTGGGGCCGGGATTCGATCCCTGGACCTCACGGTTGCAAGGCAAGTGCTCAACCTGTTGAGCTATCCCAGTCTCCTTTTTTCTTTCTTTTTTTTTTTTTCTTGGCAACCCTTTCTTGACTGAGTGCCCACTGGCCACATTCCCTCCCCATTGCTGGGAAGGGACACCTACTTCATCTTTCATCCCTTGTTTCTCCTTCTTGAGCTGCCTGTAAGATAACAGAGACTTCATGTAGGCTTTTATTTCTTCTTGTCTCCTTGAGGTTTTGCTTATGTATTCCAGTTTCCAAAGTGCTGAATGATATTTTCTTTCTCTCTCTCTCTCTCTCTCTCTCTCTCTCTCTCTCTCTCTCTCTCTTTACTGCAGAGCTTCTCACAGAATAACACACTTTAAAAAAGATATTGCTACAGATGTAACATGCACTTTAATTTAAGGTTGTCCTTATTATACTTCTAAAGCCATTAGTCTTGACCTCCAGGATTTGTCTCATCTAATCAAAGTTGTTGCAAATGTGATTTTTTGCCTAAATTTTTACAGTTTTGGAAAGAAGTTTGGGGTTGCTTAAATACAGATTGAACAAGCCTTTTAAGGCCCACTGAAGTGCAACAATCAGTAATGGAATCTCGCAGGTTGGACGCTGAGGGGCTAGCAGAGATGAATGAGACAGCTCTCTGTGAGACTTTGATTTAATTGGAAGGGAGGTTGTTTAGGACAGTGACGGAGAGCAGGGGTTGACAAACTATCTGAAAAGAGTCAGACATTTTAGGCTTTGTGGGCCATATGGTCTCTGTCACAACAATTCAACTCTGCCTTTGCAGCATGATAACCATAGACAATAGTAAACAAATGGGTATGCTATGTTCCAATAAAACTTTATTTACAAAAACAATCAGGGGGCCAGAAGTGGCTTGCCAGCCATAGTTTGCTGATATTGCTTTTGAAAGCCGAGCATAGTGAAAGCCAACAAGCTCTGCAACACAATGTTTAGAACAAGGTCTTTGAATTCACACTGCCCATTTTACAACCCTTTGTCTCTAACTGGGACTTTGAGCAATCACTTGAATCCCTCCAATCATTAGATTTCTTATCTATAAATCATGTGGGGAATAAAACCTGCCTTACGGGATGGTCCTAAGATTAAAAGAGACAATGTTTACTTAAAGCAGTAGCTGACTCCTTGAGTTCCAGTAAGAACTCAATGAATGTTAACTATTACCACTAAGCCAGGAAATCGATCAAAAGCCTCTCTCTGTTGAGGACACATAACCATGATGACAGCTATAAAAGTGGAGAAGGAGGATTCTAAATCGTAATGTATTATAAACAAATTATTTTTGAAGACTTACACAGGCCCTTATGAAGAGGGCTATAAGGATCAGAGAACCATCTGAGGCTTTCTCTGACCTCCCCAGCAAACATAGCTGGTGTTTGGTCTGCTTGCGTGTTTTACGCAGATGTCTGTGAGGGTCTTAGGAGGTCCTCCTGAAAAACTACTGATCAATGTCTGTCCTCACTCCATTGGGAGCCTCTTCCCTGGGATCCCAGGACTCCAAACAGGGTGGGCTCATGTTAGGCAATTAGTGTTGGTTTTGTATGTAGTTCAGTATTTAGGATTCTATATAGGTAGAGAAATAGCTCTGCTGTGACAGCCCTAAGCTCTACAAAGCCAGTCCTGTCTCAAGGGTATTGTGGAAAAACCCTTCAAAAATACTAACATTTTCCTCTTTTTCACTACAGTTTGTAAGCTGGTTCTTCACCATCCTCTGAATGTCTCTTTTCTTTTTTTTTAAATATCAAAGACTGACCCCTGTAATTCTTAGGATGTTCTTGAATAACCAATTGCCTGCTGCTTATTCAGTGAATAATATTTTACTCATAGAAAAGAAAAACCAGTGAAAATGCTGAAGTTGAACAATCACAGCATGGCAACCCTATGTTGGATGGAGGCCGTGCCACTGTTCAGAGACCCAGATAAGCAAAGTGAGTGAAAGCAGCCAGCTTTCCATCACACACTTGGTAGGCATCCTCCAGTGCTTTCCTGGCACAGCCTGGAAGGGAAGTGCCAAATGGGGACATAGCTGACATCCAGCTCAATTCTAACAGATGCAGATCAATGGACCTTGGCATATAGCCCATGTCTTATTTGAATTGCTTTTGAAAGCCGAGCATAGTGAAAGCCAACAAGCTCTGCAACACAATGTGCTATTGGCTTTGGCCAAATGTACTTTAACTGTCTGCTGCTCCACTATGGTGAGTCATTCTAGAATGGAGGAGGAGAATTTAGGAAAGTAGGCCTTTTTATAAAGAGTTCAGAGAAACTGGGGCCACCACATCCCAGTTCTGTGTGCAAACATGACATTGTTGCTCACTTATGTCTAAGCCACAGAACCAGAAGTGTAGTGGCAGGAGAGAAGGGGGCCTGGGGAGATGAAGAACAAAACTAGGATGGGCAAGCATAATGCTATGAGTTCACAAACTCATCCTAGAAAAAGTGGTATATACCTCATCGCTGAATTGCACTATGATCGCCTTTGAAGTATTCCCCTTGGGAAGCTATGCATTGATGCAGCACCTAGTCCACCCTTCAAAGCAATTTTGGAGCTCTTTTTCTGAAATGGCCATTAGAGCTGTTGTCATATTACCCTTGATATCTTGAACCTCAATAAGATGTCTTCCTTTCAATATTTTCTTTATCTTCAGGTAAAGAAAAAAGTCATTGAGGGCCCATTCAGGTGAGTAGAAAAGGTGTTCTAATATAGTCATATGTTTACTGGCTAAAAACTCCCTCACAGACACTACTGTGTGAGCTGGTGCATTGTCACGATGCAAGAGCCATGAGTTGTTGGCAAAAAACTCAGGTTCTTTTTGTCTAATTTTTTCATGCAGCCTTTTCATTCACCTTCAAATGGTCAACTTACTTGGCTGTGTCCAGCTGGTACAAATTCAGAGCAACATTGTTTTGACTCTTGATTTGGACTGACAGAAATTTTTTTTGTCGTGGAAAATTGGCTGACTTCCATTGTGCACTTCAACGATTTGTTTCAGTGTCATATTGGTACACCCATGTTTCATCACCAGTGATAATAAGACCCAAAACATTGTCTTGCCTCTCCAAAAGGTCTTGGCAAACTTTGACTCTCCTTTGTTTTTGTTCATCGGTGAGCTCCTTTGGGATCATTTTTGCACACCATTTTCTCATGCCAAGACTTTCCTAACTGTTTCTCTATTGATGTTTACTTGGTCTGCTATGCTTCTCACAGTTAGCCAATGATTTCAATGCACAATTCGACAAATTTTTGCAATGTTTTTGTCAGTTCTGCTCATTACAGGCCACCCTGACCTCTCTTCATCAGTGATGCTTTCTGTCCCCTCCGAAAAACATTTAATCTCCTTGTACACTGCTGTTTTTCTTCATGGCATTATTCCCATAAACTTGGACTTACGTGTCCCTGATTCCATTTCCACTCTTGTCAAGTTTAATAAGAAATGTAATGTTTGTTTGTTGCTCTAATTCAAGCTCCAACATTCTTGTGATAGCACACAAAAACATGCAACAATAATGAATGCCTTGGGGAAGCCGGGATGGCTCAGTGGGTTGAGCACTCACTTTGCAGCACCAGGGACCGAGGATCGAGTCCCAGCCACGGCCCTTGCCGACCCATGTGCTGAACTGGGGAGTTCCCCCAGTTCAGTTCTCTCTCTGTCTCTGTATCTCTCTCTCTCTCTCTCTTTCTCTGTCAAAAACAATAAATAAATAAATAATGAATGAATGCCACTGAGCAAGACATCGCCACACATGAACACTAACACAGCTGAGACACTAGTATACCAAGGTTATAAAACCTTACCAAGTTTGTACAGTGCTGCCAACATAAGCGCACAGTGGCAAGTTTGTGAACTTAGTGGTCAGACCTTGTAGATGCTAAAACACATGATTACAATAAATTCCCACGAAAAGCCCGGGTCTTTCATGCCAGAGCACTTCTCTACCCTGAATCCTAGGTGTAAAGGCAATTACCAAGTCTTAACCAATCTCCACAAACCTCCCAGAGGTTCTGTCACAGCCTCAGGTGGTCCCCAAGATCAATTAGCACTTACCATTGGCTTTCCTCAAACTCATCATTCTCCCCACCCCCCACATGACCTTTGCACATGCTATTCTCTTTATTGGGAATTCTCTCCTTTCCTGACTCTCCTCCCTCCAGCCTTTCATCTAAATAATTCAATATTTAGGTTTCAGTTTCAGTTTCCCTTCGTGGGGAAAGCCTAACCCAGGGGTGTCAAACTGCTAGCCCGCAGGCTGCATGCGACCCCCGAGGTAATTTTTTGTGGCCCATGATGCTCTGAAATAAAATGAAAATAGAAAAAATTGTTATGTAGAAACTAGCGCTTAGGGGAGATCAAGGCAATACCGTACACACAATTCCCTCGTTAACCCTTTAACTACTGAAGACGAGTATACACGTGGCCCAGTGCCTTTCCTGGGGGCCTGTGGGCTGTATAAAGGCGCTGACTCAGTTCCGGGGACATTTGTAAATGTGATGTGGCCCGCGTGAATCTTGCCTGTTGCACCAAATCGCCCCTGTTTCATTTTTTTGGTTTTTTTAAAGATTTATTTTTATTGTTTTTGACAGAGAGAGAGAGAGAGATACAGTCAGAGACAGAGAGAAAGGGGAGGGCCCAGAACAGCCTCCATAGTTGCACATCATTGGTTTTTCCACATAGTTTCATTCCACAGGTGGGAGCGGGGCTGCACAGGCCAGGAACTGGGCCAGGGTCTCGCCCCAGTGAGAACCGAACTGGGGACACTCCCTAACTCAGCATATGGGTCCACACGCCTAACCCACTGAAACATCCTGGCTTCCCCCCCCCCCCAACGCCCCGTTTTAATTGAGTTTGACATCTCTGGCCTAACCTAACCTTGCAGTATGTGTCAAGTATCTTATTTACCAGTTTCATTTCTTCTCTTTAAACCTTTTATCTCAGATTGTAATCACATAATTATTAGTGGTTAATTAAGTAGTTAATATACTGAGTGTTTTACCGCTATCATTAGTACAGATTCTAGCCCTAGAGCTAGGACTTAAATCCTATCTCCAACACCTACCATCTATATGACATGGAAAAATGACTGCATCTCTCTAAGTCTCTGTTGCTATTCTATGAAATAAGCATTAGAATGGTGTCAACATTATAGAATTGTTGGGGCAATTAGGTGAGTGACTATCTTCTGAGGTGCTCATGCTGCTGCTTCTCCTTGGGGTTGATACTTGCCTGGCTTTCTGATTTCACAGATGGAACTGGGACCTCATCTTTAACTGTTCCAGATTTCCTGTTTTGACCAAACGGTTTTGCTGTCAGACTGGCTGATTTTTGACTGGTAAATTTTTTATTTCTCTCCAATCATCAATTCTGTTTCCAGCCCTAAAGCTAATGTGGACATCACCAGCCTTGGCTCTAGTGCAGGTGGTGACCACCATTCCAGAAGAAAAGAAGAGGTGACAGTGAGGTAGAATTGGACGACCTAGCTCTGACCTGGAGACACCGTCATTTATTTAGAGGCTGGAAGTCACTGAGAGGCAGAGAGCTAACAGGTAAATCAATACTGTGAGATTCTTCAAAAATCTGCCCTATGCCATTTCATCACGTTGTCTCTCACTCCCCTCCCTTATCTTGGCAACATTCTGTCAGTTCTCACCAACACCCTTCAGTCTTGAAAGCAGCACTGATGAGAATTATGTTGGTGGAGTATTTCCCATTATAATCATTCTTCTACTATCATGTTATGATTACATTTTTACATGATTACATTTTTACTTAATTTTTAATTACTTTTTTAATTATAAAAGCATTATAAATATATAGCTTAAAAGTTCAAACTGATCAGAAGCATAAAAAATGATTTAAAAGCTCTCTTTTGGGGAAAATGGGATAGCTCAGCAGATTGGGTGCTCACATTACAGCCCGGGGTCCTAGGATCAAGTCCCGGTCCCAGTCCCAGCCTGAGCAGACCCATATGCTGAATTGGGGTGTGCTTCCCACCCCATTTTGGTTCCCGCCAGTGTGCACTTCCCATGTGGGAGGCTCCAGGTTTGGCTCCTGTCGGGGATGTGTCTCTTGCAGGAGGCCCCACGCCCAGTTCCTGCACAGCACAGCCCTGTGGAATGAAACCATATCGAAAACTCATGATGATATACAACTATGGAGACAGCTCTGAGCCTTTCCCATTCTCTCTTTCTCTGCCAAAAACAATAAAATAAAATAAAAATATACTTTTTAAAAAGCTCTCTTTCAACTTATACTTGCATATCCAATTCTTCATGGGGGTTTGCATACTACTGTGTGTCCTTCAAGAAAAATACTTGCCAAATATTCCATTTGTACAAAATATGTATTATGCATCCCTTTCTACACAAATGATATATTATACATAGTTCCCTGTACAAGGGCACTCCTTTAATGAAGCTTGTAACTTTGCTTCATTTTAAAAGATGAATAGACTGAAGGAGAAACAAATATATTCAAAATATCACTTGTCAACCTGTGCTGATTTTCGAACATTATTGATGTATGACTCATTCTTCTCAGAGTAATACAGTTTGGTTCAGAAAATTCAAAAAGGACATCATTTTAAGACCAAAAGAGAACTTTCATCTTAAATAGATATTTAATTGTATTTACACAGAGTAGGTATTTATCAAATGTTAAATATTGTTACTGCCACTATTACTATCATTATTTGTATATTATAGAAGCAAAGGCTGCCTAAAAGGAACTGATTACTCCTTCGTTTATGCTACTAATGTCCCTTATTTATGCACTGCAGCTACATGTATAGTTCTAGATTTATAATTATGTGTTTATATTTATTTCCTTTTGAGTGTTATTTCTCGTTCAAGCCCCCATGGACTCACTAGTGTCTGGAATAGAATACGTGATCAGTCTTTTCACTGCGAATGATTTTATAAATGTACAGCTTCTACTCTTAAATATAAACAGGAAGCCAAGAATCATCAGACTTGAGAAAAGCTGAGTCATAAAATCCAAGAACTAGGGAAGTCAGCACAGGAAAGAAATGAAGAGGAAACTGGGATGACAGTGGAAATAAGCTCTGACAAAGGTCTAGAAAGAAACCAGAGATGATGGAACAAAAGAGCAGAGGTTGTCTCCAAAGAAAAAGTGTATTTAATAGGTTACCTGATGAGTTTGACCATATTGAGAGGAACTTCACAGCTTTGTAAGTAAATCTGGCTATACATTAATGGTAAGTACACAAAAAAGTAAGAGAATAAAAGCAGCACAATCCTTTAATCCAAGAAAAACAGAAAGTTGTATAGGAAAGCAAATAAGAAAAAATGCTTTGTATAGTCAGTGATAAAATATAAACACAAAATACTAAGTTAACCAAAACTTAGGATATAAATATATAAGGATAAATTAAGAAGGGTGAGATGTTTATCATCCAGAGTATAAAGCCAATAGATAATGTATACAAAATTGAAAGAAAAGAGAAACAAGTAGTAGCTGTAAAAGCATATTACTTAGTAGGGAGGTTCCTCAAAAAATTAAGAGTAAAATTACCCTATGATCTAGCAATCCCACTTCTTGGCATATGCAGGCTATCCAGAAACAATCCAGACATAATGCCTCCATTTTTCACATTACACTCTAGATACTTTCTGGACAGCCCAGCCGCATGTATGCAAAGAGTTGAAAGCAGGATCTGGAAGAGATACTTGCACACCCATGTTCACTGCATCATTATTCACAATAGCCAAGCAGCAGAAGCAACCCAATGTTAATCAAAAATTGAATGGATAAAGAAAATGTGGTATATGCATACAATAGAATATTACGTAGCCTTAAAAAAAAAAGAAAAGAGAAGAAATTTTGCCATTTTCATCAACATCGACGAATCTGGAGGACATGCTGCTAAATGAAATAAATCAATTACAAAAAGACAAACACTGTGTGATTCCACTTGAATGAGATACCTACTCAAACTTGTAGAAACAGAAAGTAAGGGGCACATCCAAGATGACAATAGTGGAGGAGGATGCTGAACTTGCCTTCTCTCACACAGGAAAATATGCGTCTGAATATAGAGTGATACCTATGAGAGACTGGTTGAGCCACTCCTAAACAATACATGATCAAAAGGGACTGAATACAGAAGGCTGAGAAACCACAAGAGTCCCCTGGGAACTCTGTGGGATCATAGGTGTCAGGGAATGCCGTTGTATATATTTCTCTCCACTTGAACTGGGTGGGCAGGAACTCTGTTCAGGTGCCCTGGCCTACCTGCAAGATCGCCACAGCATGATCCCAGCCACGCTGTCTGGAGCCCATTTCAGCTCTGAAAAAAGGGAGAAAGCACACTCAACAAGACATCACCATATGCACTTAGCCTTCCTGTCCAGAGCTGTTCCAGCCTGCCTGGCTCCAAATGGCCTGCCAAAACTACCCAGCACACACAGCCTATGCAGAGGTGGCTATAACCAGAAGCCAGCCTGGCTGAACGGAATCCCTGAGTTCAAATATTGGGAATTGAAGACCGACACTTGCCGGCCGACTGTCCTCAATAGGACAGTCCCGAATAGCTTTATTCAATCACTTATATAGCCAAGGTTCATATCATTACAAGGAGCAAGGAAAGACAAAGACAGAGTTTTTCAACTACATCAGAAACTACCGTTACTCATGAACTGAAGTACAGCGCAGGCAGTCCATTATCAGGAACATGCAGGCCCTCTCCCGTGCATTCCTTCCATCTCACAGCCTGTGATCTAATACCTGGTGCCAGCTGTCTGACCTTCATGTAAAGCTATATGTATACACTTTTCTATGTCTAATCATCCAGCTGTCCCCCGAGGGAGATGAAAGGGAGGCTGAGGCCCTGCCATCGAGGCCCCGGGTGGGCCTTCCCCGAAAGGTCAAAGGGACCGAGGCCCTGCCATCGAGGCCCCCCAAAACCTCTCAGTTCAGGCAAACAACCAGCTCCCATCAGGTGGCCTCTACACAAACCCACTGTCTTCTCAGCAAACAAGACAGAGACCATACAGAGAAGGCCGGGGAACTGTGGGGGTGTTCCCTGGGGACAGAAGTGCCATGAGCACCACTTTATATGTCCCCCTCCACTTCGAAAGCATGAGCGAGAGCTCTATCCAGGTGCTTTGGCCTACCTACAAGATCATTGCAGCATGTTCCTGAACACATTGCCCGAGCCATTTTGGGAGCAAGGAGAATCAACAGGACATTACTAAAATTACATACACCTGGCCTCCCCCACCCTCAGCCACTACAGCTTGGTAGGCCGGTGCCCAGAAAACCATAAGAACCCACTCAGCTCCAATGAGCTTGCCCAAACCACGTGGCACACACAGCCTACATGTCTATACAGCCCATTTTTTCAAGATTGGGATAGGTGGCTATTTTGTCTAATTCATGAAAATAAATACAGAAAGTCAAACAAAATGAAAAGACAGAAGAATATCTCTCATACAGAAGAACAAGAAAAATCCCCAGAAAACAAACAACCAAAAAAACCCAGTTAATGAAATAGTGATAAGTAATTTGCCTGATAAAGAATGTAAAGAAATTGTCATAAGGATGCTCACCAAAATTGAGAGTGGAATAGTAGAACTTAGGAAGAACTTCAAAAAAGAGTTAGAAAGTATAATAAAGAACCAAACAGAGCTGAAAATTGTAATAACAAATGAAATATATACTAGAATGAATAAATAGCAGAAAAACAAATACAGGAGAATGGATCTGCAACTTGGAGGACAGACTAGTGGGAGTCAACCAATCAGAACAACAACAACAAAAAGAATTTTAAAAAATGAGAATAATTTAAAGGACAACATCAAATGTACAAACATTCACCTAATAGTGACCTCAGAAGAAGAAAAAGAGAAAGGAGCAGAAAGTTTATTTGAAAAAATAACCACTGAAAACTTCCCTAACTTGTGGAAGGAAACAGTCATAAAGGTATAGAAAACACGAAGAGTTTCAAACAAGATGAACCCAAAGAGATCCGCACCAAGACATAGTATTAAAATAGCAAAAGTAAAAGATAAAGAAACAAGTTTGAAGGCAGCAAGTGGAAATAACTAATTACATACAAAGGCAACCCCATAAAGCTATCAGCTAATTTTTCAGCAACAACTTTATAGAGCAGAATGGAATGGCAGGACATCTTTAGAATACAGAAAGGAAGAAATCTACAACCTAGAATAATTTATTTGGCAAGGTTATCATTCAGAATTGAAGAATAAAGAGTTTCTAAGGCAAGCAAAAACTAAAGGAGTTCATCACCATTAAACCAGCATTACAAGAAATGTTAAAGGGTCTTCTAATAGTGGAAAAGGAAAGGCCATAAGCAAAATAAGAAAATATGAGAAAGAAAAGAATCACAGGTAAAGCCAAATATTTAATAAATACAGAGAATCAGACATTTAAAAAGTTACTAGAAAAGTCAAAAGACAAAAGTACTAGAAAAGTCAAAAGACAAACTCAACTCAAGCTACAATAAGTAGTTAGGAGATACACAAAGCAAAAAGATCTAAACTACGCTATCAAAAACAAAGCATGGAGGGAGAAGTAAAAATGTAGTCCTTTTAGAATACATTTGAACTTAAAAGCCTATCAGGGGAAGCTGGGATGGCTCAGTGAGTTAAGAGCTCACTTTGCAGCCCCAGGGACCGAGGATTGAATCCCAGCTCCAGCCCGTGCGGACCCATATGCTGAACTGGGGAGTGCCCCCAGTTCAGTTCTCTCTCTGTCTCTGTATCTTTCTCTCTCTCTCTCTCTCTCTCTCTCTCTCTCTCTCTCTCTCTCTCTCTCTCTCTCTCTCTCTCTCTGTCAAAAACAATAAAAGTAAATCTTTAAAATAAATAAAAATAAAATAAAATAAAATCCTATTAGCTTTAAATAGACTGCCATAGATACAGAATGCTATACATAAACCTCATGGCAACCACAAACCAAAAACCATTAAAAATTAAGAATTAAGAGAATGGAATCTAAATAAAACAGTAAAGAAAACTAGCAAAGTATAAGGAAAGAGATCAAGAGAAAAAGAAAGGAACAGGGAAGAACTACAAAAACAATCAAAAAACAATAAACACAATGGCAATGAGTGCATACTTATCAATAAGTACTTTAATGTAAATAGATTAAATGCTCCAACAAAAAGACATAAGGTGGCTGAATGAATTACAAATCATGACCCATCTATCTATGTGTTGTTTACAAGAGATTCACCTCAAATTGAAAGACACATGCAAAATGAAAGTGCAAGGATACAAAAATATTGCATGCATGTAGAAATGAATAGAAGCTGGAATATAAATATTCATATCAGACAAAATAAATTTTAAAACAATGTTAAAAATAGCAAAGAAGGACATTACATAATTAGAAAGAGTTCAATTCAAGAAGAGAATGTAACAATTGCAAATGTCTACACACTCAAAATAGGAGCACCTATATACATAAAGCAAATATTAATGGACATAAAGGGAGAAATTCACAGTAATATAATGGTAGGGATTCTAATAACTCACTGACATCAATGAATAAGTCATGTAGACAATTAGTAAGGAAATGATGGCCTTAAATGTCACATCAGATCAGATTGACTTAAGAGATACTTTAAAGAGATATTTATAGGGCATTTCATCCAAAAACTGTAGAATACACATTTTTTTCCAAAGTGTACATGGAACATACTCCAGGATAGATCACATATTAGACCACAAAACAAGCCTCAATAAATTCAAGAAGACCGAAATCATCTCAAGCATCTTTTTCAACTACAATGGCATGAAACTGGAAATCAACTACAGGAAGAAAACTGGGAAAAACATAAATACAGGGTGACTAAACGACATGCGACTTCTAGGCGGTGAGCACATAATGCAATGAATAGACGATGTAATGTAGAGTTGTACACCTGGAACCTATGTAATTGTTACCAACCAATGTTACCCCAATAAATTTAACAATTAAAAAAAAACAAATAAAAACATGCTGCTAAACTACTAGTGAATCAAAGAATCAAAAATTACTTTGAGACCTTATGAAAATAAAAACCTTTAGTTCATAGACTCACTTTTCAAATGGGACGCAGAACTATTGTTTGAAAAAATTAAATTTCCTTTTATTAAATTACAATCGCATCTGCCTTCTTGAAGTTCCTCCCATATAACATGGATTGGAGTTTGGTTTGTTTTTTTTATAATGTTTGTAGACTAGCTCTTGGTTTATCCCACCGATAGCTAATATCAGGGCTATATTAGTCAGTTTAGGATAACTAGGTTGTCCTGCAGTAACAAGCCACTAAAACTACCTCAGTGGCATACAACAGAAAAAGGTTTATTCTATAAGACACTGTTAAAAGAAATTAAAGAGGACACAAAGAAATGAAAAGACATTTCATGTTCATGGATTGGAAGAATCAACATAGTTAAAATGGCCATATTCCCCAAAGCAATATACAGATTCAATGCCATTCCCATTAAAATCCCACAGTCATTCTTTCAAGAAATAGATTTAAACAATCATCAAATTTGTATGGAACCACAAAAGACCACTAATCGCAAAAGCTATCCTAAGAAAAAAGGATATAGCTGGGGGCATCTCACTGCCTGACTTTTATCTGTACTACGAAGCCTCAGTAATCAAAACAGCCTGGTACTGGCAGAAAAACAGACACACAGACCAACGGAACAGAATTGAAAACCCAGATATAAACCCACAAATTTATGGACAGATTATTTTTGACAAAGGATCAAAAAATATACGGTGGGGAAAAGAAAGCCTTTTCAGTAAATGGTGCTGGGAAAATTGGAAAATCATATGCAAAAGGCTGAATGTGAACTGCGATCTCTCACCATATACCAAAATTAACTCAAAATGGATTAAAGACCTCCAAATAAGAAAGGAAACAATAAATCGCATAGAAGAAAACATTGGCAGTAAACTTATAGACCTGAGATTCAGGGAGGACTTTATGAATCTGACCTCAATGGCAAGGGAAGTAAAAGCTCAAATAAATGAATGGGACCTTATCAAGCTAAAAAGCTTCTGCACTGCTAAGGAAACCATCAACAAAGCAAAGA
>PVKE010042881.1:0-13574 GCA_004027555.1 Craseonycteris thonglongyai
GAGTTTGCAAGTCTTTTGAAATTGCGTGTATTCTTCTTGTGACTGTGTTATTTGACAACTGTAGGTCTTGTATCGCCGACATAATCTCACGCTTGTTAGAATATTCCTCAAACAAACAATCGGCAGCAGTCAGAAATGCTTCTTTGAACAATTCACCATCCTGGAAAGGTTTTTTCTTCTTTGCGAGCATGTGAGAAATGTTGAAAGAAGCAATGGTTGCCTTTTTAGATTTTTCCACATGTCTAGTGAAAACAGTCTGTTGAGTAGTTCAACTTAATTTTATTTGATTTATTTTTTTCTTTCTTACTTCAGATTTAAGTGGATAATTCGTATCAAAAGTGGTATGGCTTGTCTGAAAGTGACGTTCAACATGATGTTTTTTCGGCACTGCAATGCTACTGCCACACAACAGGCAAACGCATTTACCTTTTAAATTAATGAAACAATATGATTCCTCCCAGGCTGTGTTCAAATTATAGGTTTGTTTTCTCTTATTTGGTCCACTCATTTTAGGACTGAAAAAATAAAAATAAAAATAGTTATAGAACTACAATATCCTATCAAATTGCCACCATAATAATAGATTACCTACCTCGCTTTTAGTTCATTTAAAATCGAATATATCAAAACACTGTGATCCTAGCTAACCGTCACGACCCGATCAGTCCAGCAACCGCAATCATAATGGTAACTTGGCGCCTCCCGGTTGGGTGGAGGAGAGTGTAAAGAGCGCAGCGGCTACACAAGATGCGACGTGTACAAAGGCGACAGCTAGGGAAAAACTTATACATACAATAGCGCAAACATACCAGCGAATATAATAAACCTGTGTAGATACTCAAACAGTATTTTAAAATGCTAACAAATATATAAAAATAAATTATAGTTTTACTTAGTGTTTATGAAAAACTTCTGATGCAGTCAAATAGTGGCGGGCGCACACAAATCGGGCCGCCCGCGGGCACGGGGTTGGAAATCCCTGCAGTAGGGTATACCCTGTGTTCTCACAGGACATATTCCATTTTGCCCACTGGTTGTCAAGATTTGGGAAAAGGTTAACTGAGCTTATCTAAACACCTACTACATGTAAACACTTTTGAATGTCTTTTCTAAAAGATAGCATAAAACAAAGCACGTATTAATTACAAAGTATCTTAGTCTGCTTAATAATCTTACCTAAGGAATTCACATTTCCATAATATTAATATACTAATGACATTTTTATTAATGTTTAATAGGTTAGAATGTAAATATGTGTGTGTGTACACCTTATTTACCCTTAAAATTGCATTTACAGGTAGGAAATATTTTTATTTTACAATAGATGGCAATATTGTAGTTCAAACCATGTACATAATTGACTCACAAACACATAGCCAAAATGATAAACCGAAGTTCCCATTATGTCACATTACTTCTCGTAACATTTTAGACTGAAGAATGGATACAGTTCATTGACTTATAGGTAGATTAAATCCTTTCTATAGTTTCTTTTTTAAAACATAGCTTCTTCATGTTCTATCTGCTTTTTCTTTCTTGAAAACATGGACTAAGAACAACATCTCAGTCAGGTTCTTTTACATTTATTTTATTTATTATTTTACTTTTAGAGCTTCTGACTTTGCGTGTGGACAGTTCATAGACCATTAAAAATCAGTGGGGACTGACCATTAGCGAACTTATGTTTATGGGGCAATCACGCTTGGCAGGGCTGCAATTACTTGTAATGGTTGACCACGCACTTCGCAGTCTAAAGAGAAACAGAGCTTGCTGCACCACCATGAAAACAAATTCACAATGTTGCCAGTACCCCTGAGCACAAATGTCATTATAATCTGTGGGAACCCCTGACTTCAAAACATCAGTGTAGGCCTTCGGTCGAAAATGACCATGAGCATGTTTTCCTTGAATTCCAATAACTAATTCACTTGTTTACATTTAATCACATAGCTTTTAATAAAAATTATTATTTTTTCTTTCAGAAGAGCTTTAGATTTCCAGAAAAATTATGAAGTTAGTACAGAGAATTCCCATGTACCCTACACTTAGTTTCCTCTACTTTTAACATCTTATCTTAATGAGGTCGACTTGTCACAATTAACAAGCTGACATTGATGCATTACCATTAACTAAAGTCCACATTTCCTTGGGATTTCCTTAGTGTTTGCCCTGCATCCCCTTTCTGTTCTGGGGTCCCATCCAGGACACATTCTGTTTAGTTATCATGTCCCCTTAAGTTCCTCTTGGTTGTGGCAGTTTCTCAGATCTTCCTTGATTTGCTGACCTTGACAGTACTGGTCAAGCATTTTTAGAATATCTGTCAGTTCACTTTTTTGGGGATGTTTTTCACATTGCTTGTTTTTGTCAATGGAACATAAGAATTGAACTGAGGGGCTCCAATTTCCCCCAATGCTCGTGCCATGACCTACTTTGGAGGCTACATGAATTCTTCCAGGAACCCATATAAAGCATAACAAAGAAACACAATGTGCAAGGGACTCTCGTAGCTTGGATCTCTCATGACACATTTCAGATCGAGCCCAAGCAAGGTGGCATGGGCAGTCATGAGCCTTTTTTCCCCCTCAAATATATCAGGGCAATGATATGTGCACAGAAGTAAATGTAAGTAAATAGCTTGCAGCTGTTACCAATCCAGACATATACATGGGCTTTTAAGACCCCCACCCCTTTCTTATAATGCCTTAAATGCTAGGGAACCTCAGTGGGTGATTATGGGGTGAAAGTACTCTCTCAGTGTCCATATGTTCCCAGTCTTGAGCAATTCCTAATTGTTGAGCACTACAATTGCATTTTGGAATCAAAAATCTCCAGAGATGAGTGTTGGTAAGGGTGGTAGTAATGAACTTTATATACTGCCTGTCCTGAGGGTTTGTAACACTCGAATTAATGACTAGAACTCAGGAAAGAAACTAAGAAGATA
The DNA here is from genome assembly GCA_004027555.1 of Craseonycteris thonglongyai. Taxonomy (NCBI): domain Eukaryota; kingdom Metazoa; phylum Chordata; class Mammalia; order Chiroptera; family Craseonycteridae; genus Craseonycteris; species Craseonycteris thonglongyai. Next base: position 2,942 of record PVKE010042881.1, read on the forward strand.
AGGGTCACATAGGCTAAGAAACAAAGGCTGATCTGCTAAATGACAGAGAGCTGGCTTTCAATGAATATTTGCTGAATTGAAATGGACTAAAAGGGAGAGGAGACAACTGCAGTGACAATCTTAGTAGCAAAGATAACAAACAATTACAACCAGGCACAAAGTCCATATAAGAAATGTTCTACATCCAGGCTCTGTGTCAAGTGCTTGCCAAGCATGGTTTTATTTAATCATGAAAATTATGTGCCAAGCATTGTACTTATTCTCATTTCAATGATGAAACGGAGGCTAAGAGAAACGACTTGCCCAGGGTCACACAAGCAGAAACAAGCGAAGCAGGCTGAGAGTTGCTTTCTTTCCAAGAGCAACATTCCTTATTTCCCTCATAGTGGGGGCACCCCATCTAAGGGCAAAGGGGTGCTCCTTGGGAGATGGCACAGCACAGAGATAAATACTCCATCCCAGCTCTGCACTTAGGGAGGATGACAACTAGATAAATGTGGCCCCAGAGTTTTTCTCAGGTTCCAGCATCACAGCCTGAAGACCTAATTTCTTAAACAGAACACATATGCCCCCCTTCCTGGGCCCCCCAACCTTGGATAGCTCTCTGTATACAGAGCTTTGGCATTTAGCTGTTTTCAATTTTCGTGAAATCATAACAAAGCGTCTGTTAGCATTTCATTAGCAGACTGTCTGTTCTCTGACCCATTTAAGAGTCTGATGTAAGATGATCAGACGCCTGGCAAGTCAGCCCAAGGCTTTGAGGAATCAAACTCTTTCATGTCTGAGACTACAGTCCAACCCCATTTGGTGGTCATCCAGCAAACCATATTTGCCATTTCCTGCTGGCCTGGGATGAAATGCTGGCTGGTCCCTACATTCCACTAGGGCTGATAAATGTGATTAAGCTGGCTGCACTGTCTTGTGTGGAATACAAGTGGTTATCGTCCTTACTACTGAACTGAACTGTCTGGCTGTGAGTCTGGGCTAGTTCAGGAACAGCAGCCTCCACCCTCGAAGCTCTGACAGCATTTTGCACACGGCAGCAAGTGAGCTGTGATATATCTGGTCTCCAAATGTGCTTGCTTCTGGGATGTTCCCGAGCACACTTGGAACCGTCATGCAAATTTTAATAGTGCAACCACTTGTAATTAACTTAGCAAAAACAGGATGCTCTTTGTTTAATACTCAAGCACATTAAAAACCTGGCAGCCAGAAGAGCATCTGCTCTCTTGAGATTCAGAAGAGAGATTCAGTGTCACATAATCATTCCAGAAATTTCAAAATGGTTTCCCTTGTACAGTGCCAAGAAGTACCAAGCTTTCAGACCTTCCTTAGAGCTCCACCTGGATGTTCCTGTAAGTTATCTTCAGTATCACACTCATCTGTATTTCCTAAATGACAGTTCAAAATTGTTTCATTTGAGGCACTAGCCCATCACCCTTAGGATTCTTTAGTGCTTTCTATATGTTTGGGTTTTTGCCAAGTATTACTACTGTTAAGAGGAAGATAAAAGGTCGTCCTTAGTTTTACAATTCTGGGTTCATCAATACCAAACCATGGACTTCCATTCTCAGAACATAGACTTGCTCTCTGGTTTTCTTTCTCCTGCCCTCTCTCCCCCGAGCCCGTCCATCAGAGCAGCCCTGGTGGATGTGGGTGACATAACAGTCAGACACGAGATGTGCTCTTTACTCCATTTGTAGACACACACACACATACTTAAGTCAACTTGCCTGACATGATTTAAAATCCAAAAGTGAGCTGGATTGAATCACACATATTATTCTTTGTATGTGCTTCTATAATCAAATGTAATATGGAGGAGGCAAGTAAAACTCTAGTTAAATTTGGTTGGATTCTTGCTTCCATTGCTGGGTAATTCATAGTCCTGTTCGCATTGTCCACCGAAGCTAGCGGGTCCAGGCTCTCAGGATTCCCTCTGCTCATAGCATTTGTCCCTGGTCTGTTTTGTCCCATATCAATCTAGATCCAATAGCAGAACCTTCCCCAGTTCTCATAAGAAACCCACTTATGACATTGACTTCATGGTTGACCTTGATGAAATTTTGGACTTTGGGAGACGCTCCCAGTGCAGGCGTGGCTCCCTCCACAGCCTGCCTGCCTCCTTCACCTCGCCTAGTAGCCTAGCTCCCCTTTGAAGATGACTCATTGAACATCCCTGTCTTTGCTCTCCATTCCAGAAGTAGCTCCTCATCCCAAACTTGCACACATTAATCCATCAAGACGCTCAAAAGAATCCAGAGCCTTCCACTTACCTCCATTTCCATGAAAGTTGGTAATCTTGCTCTTTCCCTGTATGAGTTTGCTCAAACTGCTGTGACAAAGCAGCACACACTGTTGACTTGAGCAATAGGTGTGCATTGCCTCTCAGTTCTGAGGTCCAGGTGTCAGCAGGGTTGGTTTCTCCTGAGGGCTCTGTTCTTGGCTTGTAGGTGGCTGTCTTCACATGCTCTTTCCTCTGTACATGTCTGTCCTAACTTCTCTTCCCATGAGGAACCAGTCAGCTTGGATTAGGGCCCACCCCAATGACCTCATTTGAACTGAAGACCTTATTTCCAAATATTGTGCAGTCACATTCTGAGGTACTGGGGGTTAGGATCTCACATATGGATTTGGGGAGGACACAGTTCATCCTGTCATCATGTCCTTACACAAGTAACTGACATAATTGAAACGGTATGAGAACAGAGACCTGGTGTGTCTTCCTCACTCCTGTGTGCTCCACACCCATGAGAATGTCTAGGACATGGTAGGTACTGAATACATAGTGACTGTACTGTTGTTGAATAAGTTAGACATCGGAGAAGGTGCTTAGCTTCTGAATTTACTAAACACTCCTAACATGTTTCTTAACTGAGTTTTCAGAGGAAGTAGGGAAGGTCAAACCACACACACGTACATGTCACTGGAAAATACAAACTGGACTTCATTTCCTGCTGTCGCTTTATTTCGGAAAGGTAGAGGAAGGCCACAGGCATCACAACCTCATCTCATCTCCCCAGGCTGGTCCACCAGCGCTGACATTCAGTGGCAATGTCTTCTTGGCAACCAGTTTCAGAAGACCGACTTTTCATTTAAATCAACATATATTTTAAAGGCAGATTTTTTTTCTTTGGAATTTTGGGTATTTTAAGGAGTAACAAGCCACCATTTATATTCTTAAATTAAAGCTCTTATTTTCAAAAGATCTGAGTTGCATACAGATGGGCCATTTTCCAACGCTGCAGCATTAACCAGTTAGGCTGGACAGTTTGTTACAGTAGAGGAGTCTCCGTCTTTAGAAATCCTTATGGATGCTCTGGTGTCTGACCCATAGAACTAGGAATGTGGCAGACATTTCAAAGGTGTATTTTGAGGAAAAAACATATAACTTATAAGGAAATTAAAAAACTCTTCTCTCCTTGTGTTTTGTGAGTCTCTCTGAATTTCGGCCATTGTCTGTCACCATGCTATTGGGGTGTGTCACCTGCCACTTGAACCTTCACCAGAGATGTTTGTTTTTCGAGTTCTTGGCCTCGCATAGCATTGAGCGTGTGGTGGTTTGCAGTGGTGGGCGTGGGCGTGTCCTAGGAACAGTGGCTTCCTGTCAGAGGATGGGGCTAGGGCCTGGCAGTGGGTGGAGAAGTTAACCCAGAACTTGGGGTGCTCTGGAGACCCCCTGACTGTGCACTGGGTCATAACCAGTAATAAGGATCATATAAATTCTGTGAATCCTGAAGGCCATGCTTAAACCCTCACTTTAGTGCCTGTTAAATGCCAACTTAGAATTTAATGGAGAGGAAGACTATGAGATGTGAGTCAAATAAGAGTTAGCAGCTTATTATTTATCCTCTAAATACAGGGTTGTAATAATCAGATTTTTGTGAAATATTTTTGCTACAGATAGTTCTGTGTTTTTTTGTGTTTCCTTAACCTGAGGCTTCATGCTGTCACCAGACAGCGATCAGGCTTGGTGTTCTAAGCAGATGTTACCCCCTCCCCTCCTTTTTTTTTTTTTTTTTTTGTCATTAGGGAGTTATACTCAGGAGAAACTCCTGCCTCAATATCTATGTGTTTCTCTAACTAAACCAAGTCATTTGGAATTTCACAGCTAATAGCTATAGAGCTTCCCAAAGGCAGGGGTTCTCACCCTCTCATCCTGATGAAGCTCACGTCCATGATGATGACAAGGAAGATGTTAATAGCCCTTGGCAGGGTGTGACCGTGGTCACCAGATTTTCAGAGATTATTTCATCGTGTACCCAATTATAGAGGAAAACGAAAATGCCATGTCATCTAAAGAGCTGTGGGTAGGGGTGTGCGTGTCCTTCATCGTCCTTTTCTAACAGTCCACCAGTAAACCAGGAATCCTCACCATTGAGATAAAGTTAACGGATGAAGGCTGTGAATGTCAGTCTTTCTTTTGGACTCTTCAATAGTTCAGCCTTATCTTCAAAAGAAATTCTACAAGAAAGCCCAATAGAAAAATATGGGAGGCGTGGGGGCGTGCATGTCTTTCTTCAGCACACACTGCACTGGACAGGCATGTTTTGGTACTTGATCTTGACAGCAGCCTTGAGCATCAGGAATCATTCACTCTCATGACGTACACGAGGACATGGAAGCTTCAAGTGGCTGAGTTTCCCCAGGCCACACAGATACCAAGTGGCGTTTATTCCAGCTCAAGTCTCTTTTGGCTCCAAGCATAGCACAAAAACTGTTCAAAAGCAGGCTGCACCACCCAGCCTCCTCTGCAGGCTTTCTGGGACCGGCCCGGGGCTCGCTGGCTCATCTCTCATCCCACTGATGGAGACAGAGGGACTAGCCCAAGGCAGGCGGTCAGACTGTTGATGCTTCTGTACGACTCTGGGGAGGGGGTCCAGGTGTGTGCTCCTTGCTTCTGGTCCACGTGCAACCTCACCACAGCCACAGACCCTCAACCACCCTGGGAGGAGGGGACCCCACAGGATCCATACTCAGAACGCCACCCCACCTCATTTGCTCACAAAGAGCCAAGGAAGAAGCACGCTTTTGAGGGGAAAGCACAGGGATTTATCCGAGCAAATGGCTGAATGACAGCAGGAAGGCAAAAGAGACCGAAAACCAGATCCAAAGAGAGGTTTCTCTCTCCAGACCTAATTGGAGGTTCCTGTTACTTATTCGGGGCCCACGCCCAGGGGGGCAGGGCTGCTGTCTGCGCCTGCTCCGTGCCCAGTCCCTGCTCTGCCAACCGCAGCTGGCTTGGACAGGCTGACAGATCTAAGAGCCGCCCGGCTTCCTGTTCCAGATGGGATTTCGGGGACTGGGTGTCCTTTTCCTGACAAACACGAAGTTATTTGATCTTCACTCACCGCATGGAACTGCCATTTATTACACAAAGGAAAGGACTTAAAATGGCCTTTGACCAGTTAGCTGGAACCGAGCAGTGATTTCTTCCGAGCCCCTGCCCTTTGGAGCCTCAGTGTGCTGTTATGCAGGCCGTTATCAGCCCCTTGGGTGGGGGTGGGGGGGCACATTCACTAAGTGGCGAGAGGAGTGGCTGAAATGTCAGAATCGCTCCACAGGCAGACCAAGCTGGGGAAATAATCGCCATTTTCTGGAACATTTTACTAACACTTTCCTCTTGAACATGTAAAGAGGTTTCATTCTTAGGGACCTATACCCGGTTTTCATCGATTTTAATAGTTGTGACTATGTCCAGTTTCCAAAACCAGCCCTTAAGCTCTGCTCAATTTTACAGGAAAATCCTCTGGACTAGTAGAGAAGTCACCTTTTTAATAGAGTTCTGGTTCTGGTAGGGTGACAGGACTTGGCCTTTAGTCACCAGGGTGTTTGTCCATCTATGGATCCTTTGCTTTCCTATTGTCCTTAGTCAGCTTGGGTTAATGTTTCGATAAGGTCAAGTGAGAAGCTGAGTGAACACTGGTCAGTGCCGGGAACTAACTGCGGACATCGAGAGACCCGGGGCTCAGAAATCAAAGGAAAGAAAACACAGATACACAGATCCAGGCGTGGGACAATCCAAAGGTCTACCAGCTATTCCTGGGCTTGGAGGGACTGCTCACCTTAGCAGAGAGGCAGCCACAAATTAAACATAATTGACATTATACAATGCCTTCTTCTTTTTCAATAATAGGACCAAGATTTGCAACTTTGAAAAGTAACCTTATTTAATCTTAGTGCCCTGGTAGTCTCACTTCATTGGGTAATCAAACAGGAAAATTGTCGATGACATAGATGTGCATTGCACTGGTGAATGTTTGAGTGGCTTTCTAGTTTATAAAGTGAGGCATGCGTTATAAAGGGCAACTCGGGACGACCCAGTAGTGCTTTGTGACTCACAGACATTGATTTCTGGCAAACCTAGAAAAGATATGATGAAGTCACAGAGCTGGTCCATTTGAAATTGGATGGTGAATCAGCACCCCTATAATTTTTCTGCACAATGGGGGTGGTGGTAGTAAATGAGTTGTCCGTGTCTATGTGCAAGTTCTCTTCCAAATCCCATTACAAAATTGAGAGGAAAATTGTAGTCATCTCTGTGACCTGTAGTTCCAGGCCACCAAAGGAATGGCGCAGTGAGACCATATTGCAGATCAAAATAGGCACCTTGTAGAATACACCGAAGGCCTCAGCCTCTGTTAACATTCATCATCCGGATCAACAGCCTACGTGTGCTCACTTCGCACCGACTGACCATGCCCCACAGCGAGAATGTCTGGGAAACTTCTCCCAGGGAACAGGAGGACTCAGGGTGCCTTTGCGTTGTCTCCTGCACTTCCCACCAGCCGAGGCGACAAGCTTCAGACCCCCGTGAGGCTGGCTGCTCAGGTGAGGCACTACCTCTGGCCTGGGTTGACTACTGTTACCTCTTCCCTTGAGTGACTGCCCACGGCCTTCTACTGGTCCCTTTTGAATAACTGCAGCTGAGTCACCTTCCGCCACTAGCCAATTTTTGGCATCTTAGATATTTGACAGATCTGTCTGCTTCCGTTAATGGTGGTAGTAGGAGAGGCATGAGTTTAGTACTTGATCTGTGTTCCAACCTCATGCACTGCATACAATCATATGGAAGACTGGACTTCTCCGAGAATCAGTTATTCATTTTGTAAAATAGAGATAGCAATAGTTACCTTCTAGGATAATTTGTAAAAATTAACTTGGATAAAATAAGCAAAGTGCACAATCATAGACGACTTCAGTATCCTCACATGTTGTATCCTTTCCCTGTTTTCTGTTCTCTTATCCAGCTTAACACCTGCGCTAGTTCCTGGGGCTGATGTAACAAAATACCACAAATTCGGTTCCTGGAATGATAGAAATTTGTCCTCTCACAGTTGCGGAGGCTGAAAACCCCTGAGCAAGGCGCTGGCAGAACCCCGCTGTCTCTGAAGGCTCTGGGGAGAGTCCTTCCTTGCCTCTCTTCCAGCTGCTGGCCTAGCTGGACACCCTCGTGTTCCCTCAACTTGTAGCTGCATCAGTCCGGTCTCTGCTTCCCTTTTCCCGTGGCCTTCCTCCCTGTGTGTGGCTATATATTCTCTCCTCTTTTTAGAAGGAACCCCGTTATGAGACTTGGGGCCCACCTAATGCAGTGCAACTGCATCTTAAATTCACTAATTGCATCTGCAAAGATCTCCACTTGCAAACAAGGTCACATTCTAAGGTTCCAGGTGGACATGGATTTTGGAGGAACACTATTCGAACCACTGTTACACTGTGAATTTCTATACTTTCAATCTTCCTTCGAAGCCCCCAAACATTTCCAAAGCATGTCCGGAGAGTGACCAGCCATGTAATAGATAAAAATAAAGGCTTTTATGGCTGCATTTTTTCATGGACAGCCCTCATAAATACCAACTAAAATACTTGTTGCTTACGTACTTTCTGCTTAACTTAGAGCATATGCACTTTTGACATTTTCATGATTAGGGTGTCATGAACGACTGTTGTGTTTTCAATGGTATGGGATGTTTTTTTCACACTCCCACAGAGTCCATCTGGCTTAAGGGACAGGTTTCTGCCGAGTGCAGATGTTACTATCAGGTGACAGATCTGCAGGGAAGTTCTGAGACAATTCAAATCCTGTGACTTGTGAGAAGCTGCCAGCACTTTCAGAAGATTGACTATTTAAACTGATCTGGGAACAAAGAATCAAAAGTTGGTTATTCCCTCTTTTACTATAAGATGGCACTCCTGAAAAATAAGATATATTGACCCACATCCTCTGCTTATGGTTGAGAAAGCTGGTATCCTAGAGAGGTAAGTGGTGAGTCTCACAAGGTTACACAGCTCACTAGTTGCAGAAGCTACGTGAGTGTTCAACCTCCACTCATGCAATCTTCCTTTCTACCAATGTCAGATCTATAAAGTGGATTTTTAGGGAATCCTTCTAATTGGTGTCTATTGTCTCAGAAAGCTTTTTTCCCCCTAAGCATACTGACCAAGTTTCTTGCTTTCTTAAATATCATTTAGTAGCTTTAATTTTTAACAGATACACTTGGATATATAAGATTTCCAGGAATCATTTGGATTATTTCATGACATAAGTCAATACAGTATGATAAAAACAGAAATTTGATATGACATTAAAATGTTTCTTGAGCACCTACTGAGATTTGTTAGACAAACAAAGGTGAAAAGACTCTAGAATAATGTCTCTCAGCATCATAGTCATGACTTATAAACTAGTCATTAAATGCCATAAATTAACTTCACTAAGACAGGCAAGAACTTTTATAATGTCATTAGAGAAAGAAAGTGTGAAGAAAGCCTTCTCACATAATTTGACCTAGGACCTCAGGGTGAGAAGAACGTAGGGGAGAGCATATTATTCTTGGAAGCATGGAAATAAATGTTCGATGATGAAATGAGCAGGCAAGGTGAGTCCCCTGGAGGCTTCATCTGTTTAGCGCTTATTTAATCCATTCATCAGAAAGACTTTAAGGGGCTTCTTCTGGTCTAGGTACTTTTAGGCACAAAGCGTAAAGCAGGTAAGATGTCTTTGTCAACAGATGGAGTAGATTATTCAGTCCTAGGCTTTAGAATTTGATTGGCTTCAAATAATTTACAGTCTAACTCTATCATGAACCAGCTAGAATGGAAAGACCGCCACCCAAGTCTCTATTTGGGGAGTATTTGCAGGTTAGAGGATCCCTGAGAAGGAAATCTGTGTAGATGGGAGAGGAAGAATGTGGGAGGGGCCTCTGAGAGTGTGACCCAGAGGAGGCATGTGTGTACGTTGCTGACTTTGGCAACACTGATTTTTCCCAAGTCCCCTCCAGGGCTAATTTAGATGTACCAAGACCCAAATACCAAAGAGTTGTTTAACACGTTAAGCACCAAGGCTATTTGTCTTGCTTACCACTTGGCCCGTTCTATCAGATTTCACCGAAATGCTGGAGACCGGAAATCTGTTTAGGTTGTGATAAGGCTGAATGTTTATATATAGAATATATTTACCGTGTGAATATTTATTATTTACCACAATTTGTACACTGTATTATTTTAGAAATGCTTTATATTCAGTCAGTTGTCTGCGATTCTTGTTCCAGTGCAGAAAGAGATTTTTTTCTTTACCCGTGAACGTGAAAATGTCCCCTAAATGGGGAGAAATTATAGCAAAGGAAAACAAAAAAGGAATAACAGCCATTTTTAAATGGAAAGACAAGCGGGACATCTTACTTATTTAAAATTTATTAATAAAATGTAATTTTTTAAATTTTATATTGTCAGTTAACATACAATACCGCGGCCTGCACGAAAAGTATTCTGTCGGTTACTGGTGACTGACGTGGTCCGAACGGAAAGTTCAGTGTCAGTCACCAGTGTCTGACATGGCGCTTAACGTGTTAAGAATAGAAACTAACGTAAGATGCAGTAGTTAAACTACTTCCCAATATATTAGTTTTCTATTGCTGCATAACAGATTACCACAAATTTAGCTGCTTAACACAGCACACATTTATTTCCTTTTTGTCCCCTTTGGTAATGTTTGCTAGGGACAACTGGAAACATTACCTAATGACTTGTTCTAAGGGTCCAGTGACCGCCAAAATTGTGTCAGCACTGGTAAAATTCTAATATCTGCACCAATAATATTGAACATAAACAGGATTTCTCTCCTCCCATTATAAGTCAAGTTCATCAAGTTAATTAAAACGTAAGTCCTATAGTCTGCTGAGCAATGTAATACCTATAGTTATCACTACTTCTAGTGAACACCTAATGTGTTGGGAGTTGGATGTTCTTAACACACACATGCATGCATGTGAGCGTGCACACACATGAGACAGAGGAAACTTCTGGAGGTGATTTATATGCTTACTACTTTGATTGGGGTGATGATATCGTGGGTATATGCATATGTCCAAACTCATCAAATTGTATATAATAAATGTACAGGGCTTTTTGTATAGAAATTATACTTTAGGGGAAGTCGGGATGGCTCAGTGGGTTAAGCGCTCACTTTGTAGCCCTGAGGACCAGGTATCATATCCCAGCCCCTGCCCGTGTGCACCCATATGCTGAGCTGAGGAGTGCCCCCAGTTTGGTTCTCACCAGGGTGAGACCCCAGCCCAGTTCCTGCCCTGTGCAGCCCCGCGCCCACCTGTGGAATAAAACTATGTGGAAAAAC